>BJFM01000205.1:526162-570350 GCA_016586285.1 Arothron firmamentum | reverse complement strand
ACACACACACACACACACACACACACACACACACACACACATATTTCTCTGCCAGTCGACAAAGCGTGGTGGCGTGGCTGCTCGTCAGCTGATGATGAGGACAGTGACATCCTTAATTGGAGATCCCTTGCATTGACCTATTTCTACAGAATGTGTATTATGTTTTCCATGCCGCAGTGGCATAGTTCCCTAATTTTTTTCTAAATGTTCCATAGATTTGCGTAACAGTAAAGAGCATGTTGTGTTTCTGAGGATGAAATTTATGTGAGAAATAAGTATGTACCATATTAATATGTCTGGGATTGTAGAAAATAGATTGTTTTGCTAATTATTCGTTCTGATTATGCTGCGGGGATTGAAAAAGAAGGAGCCTTTGAAATTGCTACAAAATTTGGCTTGCTGTTGAAACTCCATTCATCATTTGGATTACAGCAATATACCGCAACATTACTCAAGTCTGGTTTGTTCAATTAGCCCTCTCTGGCGCATGTGGGGACTGGGGCCCTGAGCTAATTTTTCATTGCTGCCAGCCAGCCAGCAGAGCCTCATATAGAGTTGCTGTCTTACTCACCTGGGAGAAAGAGGAACCACAACAGAGACCTTTTCATTTCCTTTTCTAAAAGTCACTTTTAATACTCTTTAACTTTCAGTCCCTTTTCTGAGTGTTTGAGCTCAAAGAAATGTAACAAAATCACCAACAACTGCTAATTTAATTGTCACGTCTTTAAATATTTGAATTTATAAAGAAAATTGAATGTCAAACAATACTTGCAAGTCTTCTCTACTGTAATCAAATCCTCCCACCTCAGTAATCAAAACTAATCCCACTGTGTCCTTAAAAGTTGTGGTTCCCACAACCTTCCCATTTCAGAGTGCTTTACGGAATCATGCAGCTTGTTGTCCCCGTTGCAGATGGCAGGCAGCTAACTCAGACAATCAAGTGGAAAGTAAATTTTGTTTTGAAACTGAAAGTATGATGAGCAGATGTGGATGTTTTTCTGTTTTGCACTAATTTGCATCAGATTGCATTAAATTTTCTTGCTTTTGATGTAGATTAATACGGTATTTTGGCTCAGGTAAAAGTACAATTCCTGTTGTGGACTTTCAGTCAAATAACTAATATCTCACGCTGGTGTCTCCAGATGTGTTTGTCAGGGATGCACGGAACTAGTAAAACACGCAGTTATGCTGCTGAATCCCACAATCATGATATTATCCAATTCAAATTGGAAAATGGTGAAGTCGGATTCTTACGGTGTGTGTAAATCAGCTTTTTCAGCTCTTGTCACAGAATAGAGACATCAACTATGCTGTCAGCCTAGTGTGTTGTAACTACATACTTTGCCAACACTGACAGCCATTGCATGTGTTCATCAGGTACCAACCAGTGGCCCCGTGCTGGTGGACAGACACCCTCCTCTCCAAATTATGAGAACTCCCTTCACTCACTGGTAAGCTCTCTGTCCACTTTCTTTTAGACAAGTTTCCAACACGTTTCTGAAGTAACATTACAGGCAGATTTTTGTCTTACAAACAATATGCTGATAAAAGCGGGGGTGGAGGAATAACAAAACTGAACAATACATGTCCCCTGGGGCTTGCCATCTGTCCTCCACTCTGCGGGCTGGAACAGAGAAGACAGCTGAGGGATGGGTTTAGTTAAGGGGCTGTTGTGGGGGTGGCAGCTGTTTGCTGAACCACTTCTCCCGGATTCCTTTGCTACCATACAAGTAGAGCTGCAGATCAGCTTTCAATGAACCTGCTACCTGATGCATGTGTAATCCATTTTAACAATGCGGATGTCTTCCAAGGATTATTGATTTGAAGACTTTGTCACGTCAATGTAGTTTAGTTATTTACATGAATAAAACGCCACTTGCTTGTGTAGATGATATTATGCCTCGCATGCCGGTTGTTTTCACTTCCTGACTACCAATGATAAGCCAGTGGGAAGAAGGGAAAAAAATGAAACTAAATAAACAAGTGAAATATACCAGATAACAAAAAACTGCTGACAAAAATGTATCTTTACTCAGTGTTACATCCCACTGGACAGTTAAGCAACATTTATGTGAAGTATACATTTAATTGATTACTATTATTAGTAATGTTATTAATATTAACAGTGGTAGTGATATACTAATATTAGTGGAACAAGTCGTGGTAGCAGTCATAGTGGTATTGCCATGTGGTGGTAAAAAGGAAGGCCAATTGCTGACAATAAATTGATGAAATTGGTCTCAATATGGTTGCCCCCCCCCCCCATACGCCGCAAAGTAAGAAAGTGGTAAATGGATGGATGGAGACCATCTAATTAAATCTCTAAGGTGTCATTTAAACCAATATGCATTCATTTTAGTAAATGATGATGAAATCACCTGGGTATTTTGTTGCAAAAGAACACAAAGTTAAAAAAAACATGCGTATTTGTATTCCTCCAGGGTGATATAAAAATTAAATAATGGGGTTTTTAATTTCATGTTAGAAGACAAAATTAAAGAGCACAAAGAATTAGTGATGCAAGTGTAGTGTAGAGGGCGCAAACTTTTGGAATCCCTTCCTTGATAACGAAAGAAAAAATGTTTAAAAAAGCATTGTAGAATTATTAAATGTGCAAGCAGTGACTTTTTTTTATCTTTACAAAGTGAATGATCAGCAGCTGTGGGCTTCATTCCATATCTTGCTCTCTTTTTATCTGTGTGGATGTAAAAACAATCAGTATCCACAGTGTGTTTACTGAACTTTTTTTTTTATATATATATATATAATCCTGTCTTATTCTTATTTGACTTTGCCAGAAAAACAGAGTTCATCAGCAGTTACATGAGCATCTCCAGGATGCCATGTCTTTCTTAAAGGATGTCTGCGAGGTACTCTTCAGATAGAGCCTTTACTTATTTCATATTCCATGATGCATTTCTTCATTTTTTTATTTCTCTCATTAGATTTAGCCAAAGTCCATGTTTATCACAATGAAACGTTATGTCAGTTTTATTCCCTGTTTTGCCATGTCGTCATCATTGGGTTTGCTTTTTTTTTTGCCACTTCAGCTTGGAAGTAATCGTCTTAAGTTTGATGTAGTTGTTAAAAAAAAGGTGACTAATGTGAATAATAAAGAACTTTTACTGAAGCTGAAATGGCACAATTGATGTCGCATTTGAGCCGCCTTGGTTGCCTTTCACTTTTAAGTCCAAACCATGCAATCAGTGTTTTCAATTTTGCTCCTAATGTGCTTATACTAAGCTGCTCTGTCCCTCTTTTCTTTTCTCCCACTCTCAAACCCTTCAATCCCTCCTGTCCTCCCAGTCTCGAATGGAGGATCGTCTGGACAGGCTGGATGATGCAATCCTTGTTCTGAGGAACCACGCAGTGGGCTCCACCACCAGCCTGCCCAGTGACATACACAGTCTGCTGGGACAAGCACAAAACGGGCCAATAGCAGCCATTGGAGCGAACTTCCCCACCTCTGCTTTGGTTCCAAATCGAACTGCAGCCATGGTATCAGGACTTTTATAGTCATTATTCAAATATCTGTATTTTTAATGAAAGAATAGAAAGCTTGTTTTTGGCATGATCATCTGCAAGTCTTGGCCACCTGTTCAAATTGGTCCACTGACATTTGTAAAAAGAGACATTTTCCACACATGAACAGTTAAATGTAGCAGGACATATTTTCCATAAGTGTAATGGCTGGCTCCAGACTCAGCCTCCTCCTGAGAGCGACTGTATACACAGGAGTGAAAGAGAAATGAGAAAAACAGGCGTAATAGGGTAAAGTTTTGCTCTGGGGGAGGATGTGTTTGTGTGTTGCTCTCCTTTTAGGGTTAAGTTGTAAAACTTTTCAGAAGGAGGGATTACAGGTATAAGTATAAATCAAACTGTGTTGACCCATCGTCCTTTTCGCAATGTTTCATTTTAAAGAGCCAAAAAAATCTGAAGACATCTGTTTGTCCAACAGTAATCTAAAAGTGTATTGTATTTATTTATATAAGAATGAAATATTTTCAGATTTTTTTTTGTTCCCCAGAATCCATCCTCTCTTTAACATCCTGTGGAGTTGATAGTAATCTTGTTATTATAACCTTTTGATTGATATATTTTCCCTTCAGTGACAATATCAGCTTAAGCCTTAATGTCACCATATTTTTAGGTTGTCTGTCTCAAAAAAGGCAATGCACACTGAGATTTCCCATAACATGAAATGTGAAACTCTCTCTCTCAGCGATAGTTTGGAATAACTCCATTCAGTCTGTTTCAGCAACCCGTGAGTGTAAGATAGAACATGCTGTGTCTGTCTGTACTAACACAGCACTTCCTGTGTGGAAAGAGGTCCCCTCAGACAGCTCTGCAGCACAACACAGCCGCAGGCTTTTAGTCCGGCTGACACCCCACCCTCCACCCCCTCCACCCCTTTTCATCGCTTCTTTTTAACAACTCAGGAAATCTAAATCATTGGAAATGTGTGTCTGAGTCGGCGGCCTACACCCACAGAGAGGTCCTCAGCTGTATGGTAATCAGGCCCAGCAATGAAAATGGCAGCGTTCTTTACTTGACAGAGCCTTGGCTTCCCTCCTCCTCCAGACAAAGAGTTGTTTGGACACCTGTTGAGAGAGCAGCAAAGATTAGCGTTGCACTGAGGAAGGGGAGTGTCCCAGCGTGGTGGGGTTAACAGAGGCCAACAGTGACTGGGGATCACATTCCATAAGAAAAGGCAGAATACCCTCCGCCCTCATCAGATGTTTCCCCCCACTTTCCTCTGCTTTCTCAGAGGGAAAGTTTATGTGGGAGGCCTCAGGACTGAGTAACTTTGTCTCTGATTATTTCGTACATGTTGAATAACTGGAAAGGGACACAGAAGCATTTGTCTCTTCAGCCATGCTCGTGGTTGTTGTGGTCAGGGTTGGTGTGCTTTGACTGAGCATCACAGCAGTGACGAGCGCTTATCAGACATATCTGTTTTTGTAACTAATTACTGTATTGCAAATCACCAGACCACCTAGTTTGGTGGGTTGACGGACTTGATTGATGTAAACAGCACACCATGACAAAAACTTAAGGACTCCATTGGATACATTCACCATAACCTTCACTATTGATAGCATTACAGGACATGGACACCATGCGCACGCCTCGTCATTGCATCTTGCTGTGGTTAATGTAAAGTTTAGTTAGTCTTATGTTTAAATGTTCATATCCCATCTTTTGGAGAATGGCACACATCCTGCCTTCCTGTGTTGCAGCAGAGTAATACTCACGCTGATGATGCTGCCAGTCTGAACAACAGCCACGGCGGCCTGCCCGGCGCCAGCTCTACATCCAGTACCGAGCTCAGCCACCAGGCAGAAGCATTCAGAGGTCCGACCAACCCCCTCTGATCTTTGACCTATTGATGTATGAGGTTACAGCAGAATAGTCGGTTTATGTATATCTTATGTGGTCGACAGCAGGCCTTTCTTCTGCCCTAGCCGGGCAGGTGCAGTCCAACCTGGAGCTGAAGGTGGAAAAACCAGACAAGGACGACATGTCCGATAACCTCTCCACAGACAACATGGCGGATGATGACAGTGACAAAAATATGAGGACACCCAGAGCAGGCACGCGCACAAGGTACAAACATGGAGTATGTTTCCAAACACTCGACGTGAGAGAGCGAGTTACTTACTTTCAGGTTCATGTTCAGCGCTGATCTGTGAAGGCCACTGTTAAAGACTCCGGCTCCAGCAGTAAAACGGTGCTCTCTCCACAGTCTCACTGAGGATGAGGACCTGAATCCAGAGCAGAAGGCTGAGCGGGAGCGTGAGAGGAGGATGGCTAACAACGCCCGCGAGCGCCTAAGAGTGCGAGACATCAACGAGGCTTTCAAGGAGCTGGGACGTATGTGCCAGATGCACCTGAAAAGCGAGAAACCTCAGACGAAACTGCTCATCCTCCATCAGGCTGTGGCTGTCATTCTCAATCTGGAGCAGCAAGTCAGAGGTCAGAGGAAACCTGAAGCTTCATCCTAGCATTGCTGAAACAACTGAACATATGAAAGATCTTTATTAATCTCTTAAATGATGTTTGAGGCAAGTGTTTCATCCAGAGAGGAATCTATAACTCAAGTGTGCTACTGTCTGTTTAAAATAATCTGAGTGACAAATAGTGAAATAAAGAACCAACACACACTTAATTGATCAGGTCAAGTAATCACTAACTGCTGAGTTTCTGTTGCTGATTATAAATACATTCACACATTGGGAATTTCAGTATCATGATTACACTTACTGTGCTCATGATGGGGTGTGCTGACAGTTAATTGACTGAACAAAACTCAGCCTATTTTTAGTCCCAGAATTCTTTCTGTGTCTTTGAACCCACAGAGCGGAATTTGAACCCCAAAGCAGCCTGCCTGAAGAGAAGGGAGGAGGAGAAGGTGTCTGCTGGCTCCGGCGATGCCCAACAAGCCCACACAGGAGTTCACCCTGGGCTGACTGACACATCTAACCCCATGGGTCACCTCTGAGCAGCACAAAGGTACCTTCACCATCATGGTCAACGTCTTTAATCATTGCTTTGTTACTGATTGGTGAAAATTGTTTGCTCTTGTTTCATGATGTCAATTTAATATAGATTATATAAAGTTAAACAAACATTTAAGAATTAGTCATTTGTTATTCCCGGAGGTTAATTTTAGTGTATAAAACTGATAGCATGTGTAATGTCATTTTTTTCCCGCTTCCTGTCTCCAGATCAAAGAGAACCTGATAATTTCTGCCATTTGAGACAGTGACCTTGCTTCTTAGCGCTGACAGACAGGACTCACACTTTGTGACACCAATCGGAGAAGACAAACCACTCGAAGCAGAACCAGACTAAGGCAGTTCGATCCTGAGATTGTAGCAGAGCCAAGCCTCTAGCTCTCTGTGACCCTGTCTTCATCTGCAAAATTCTCCCCACAAAGAAAAATCCGTACATATCACTGTCTGCAAGAAGTGTGTGTTGCTTCTGAACAATCAGAGACTTTGCAATCTCCTCCAACAGTATGCGGAAGTTGCCTTGTGCCTAAACTGAATTGACGAATGCATTGTAACAGCAGTTTTTATTGTTTGTCTTTTTTTTCTATTTATTATGTTATGAAGTTATAAAGTGTATAAAGGGAAAATAAGGCAGATTGACTCAAAGAGAAGTATGCAGCTTTTCACTTGATCTACAGTTTGCCAGTGTCACCATTCAAGCGGAACACTCCACCCTGTTTTGAGTGAGAGATGTGGGGAAAAGTTAAGGCACTGAGAAAATTAATTTATTGGCCAGTAGAGAGTAATATTTATACCCATCTGAAAACTGCCACGAGCTGTTAGTGATAAAAAATATATGCCCCCCATGTTTCAAAAAGATTTATTATTTATATTTAATTAATTCTGCCACCTGTTTGTTTCTGTGTAGTTCAGAGTAGAGTTGTGTCCTACCTGTGGGAAATTAGGCCCAACAACATTTAAATCTACAATATGGATGAAGTGTCAGGTGCACTGCAAACTTTAGGTTCACTGAAAGCTCTGATTTTATTTTTCTCCTGGCTGGTGAGCAGTGAAAATACCGAGAGCAATTACAAACCTTAGCATTCCCTACACGTTTTTAGTGTCTTAACTAACAGCAGAGGGCACTTCATGTCCATTGTCAGTTTCCTTTTAATATAGTGTTAAATGTAAGCAGAGACGTAATATTACAGATTCTTGTCTTTAACTTCCATATAATTACAGCACCGAGGTGGCAGTTGTCTTTCACACCACCAACTGAACAGAGTCGCTCGATGTAGTTAACAAAAAAAGAGGAAAAAATATAACGATGACCAAGCTTTCTCCTGGCCTGATGAACACGATGCTTCATTTACTTTTTGTTCTGAAGATATTACGTTTCAAATGCAGTTATCCTGAGTAAACTTTAGTTATGTCTATTTGTGTTGTAACGAGGCTTCAGCATTATTTCAGCCAACAGAGAGCACATTTAAGCTCGTTTTTGGATCCACATCGACGTGTACCCCAGTACAGGAGGAGATATTTGTCAGATCTGCAGCACAATTATGAACAAAAGCAGTTATGAAGATCATTTGTTGACATTTCATTGTAGAATCAAGGCATTGCTCATGGCTTAAGTTTGTTCTGTTTGCATGCTTTAGGTTTTCCCTTGTGTTAACTGTTTGGTCTAAATGCTTTCTTTCTATTCCAGTTGTTTTTCTTTGTGTATCATCTTTAGTCATTACCTTAAACAAGGCTGCCACTTCAAAATGACCATGAGGTTTTAAAATAAAGGGACATAAGTTATAATTAATGATGCCACACTAGAGTTTACATGAAGAACTTTTGATTTAACCTATTTGTTTTTGTGTGAAAGGCGGGCATTTTGTGTGTTGTATGACTGAATGTGGCCTTGTTCTTCATTTCAGTGTTCATTAATGTGTATTCATGTTGGCAGAGGGTAAAATACGCTACTTCCTGCTCTCTTTCCTTCACTTTCTTGGTTCATGTTCTGTTTCTTTGCTATTCTGTTTGCCAAGTTAGACTATTCCCAGATGCTTTCCCTTGTATAATATAAAGAAAAGAAATTCAAAAGGAAAAAAAAACATTTGGCTTATTTTTCACTGTAGTTAGTCTTTTATACAATAATACTGTAAGAATATTTCTTGAATTCTGAATATTTCTCTTTCTAGATTTTTGAAAGCAAAGGTTTTGAGTAAAAAGTTTCTTACTTTATTTTACTATATTAGATAGTAAAATGTATGGTTATTTACAGTAACCTGTCCATTATTACAGTAAATTTACACAAAGCATCTCAAGAACATGGCTGAATTGTAGCTCACAGTGTGGTACTTTAAAAGACTCTAGATTCCCAAAAGTGCAATCTCCATCTTATTCTGCGCTTTCCAATGTCGATTGATAAAATTTGCTCTTGTCTCAAATAGAAGGGTGTGGTCGATGCACAAAAAAACAAACAAACAAAAAAAACAAAACCCTGCTGCAACAGGAATTGGAAATTTCTGTCTTTTTCAAGAGAAAAACACAATGTATATAACATTTATGTTGCAATAAATGTGCCATCTTTTTTTTAAAATAAATCGTACGTGCATTTATTTCCTTTACCCGGCACAAACACTACTTCTGTTTCATCTCCATATCAATAATTTATCACTTCCATAAACTTATTTTTTTGAAGAGGCAAAGAGAGAGGAAGACATGGGGATTGAGTTAGACTCCCTTTGTTCTGTTGGACATTTCTACCTTGGATTTAGGCCAAATGGGTGTCTGTTTTTGAAAATAATACCAGTGGACCATTGTAGTCTGTATGGAAAGTGCTATGAATATGTTCTATTTTTTAATAAAGTGTGATAGCAGTATACTGAACATGTGCTGTCCTACATTTTTATTAGGGGGAGGGGGGTTACATTTGTTCAAAACAAGTCATTATAGGTCTTATGAGTCCCAACTAAACTACCAGGAGGATATTAGAACTACAAACTATGTAGTATGATATTATCTCTGGTATCCGTGACAACTGAAGTTAAGGAACATTGAAAGTGGTGTGAAGACGCTTCTGTAAGTCGCAGAGGTGCACATCTGCAGAGAATTATCTATCCGAGCACTTTGTGTTGAAGCTGCTGCCTGCTCTTGTGCTGGTGGTGGCCTTAGTCATCAGGTGCATCACGAGGGCTGTTTCAGTCATGGTTGCCTATCTGAATTTGGACTTCCTCTGGAAAGTTGGGCCAACGGACCAAAGATTCTTGGCTCAAAACCTGGAAGACTGAGTCGCCTGCTCCTTCTGCAAGAGTCATTCTGATGCTTTCATGATGTTTGTTGCACCGTATCTGCATCAAACTGTGTCCTTGTAAACATTCAATATAGGAGATTTAAGGAACTTTACTCCAGACAGCAAGTTTAGAGTTCAGTTTTACGCATGGAGGCCATGTGTAAAATCTGAATACACTGCTTCCCCTGAATTCTGTGGGAAAAACACACGATTCTGAGTTCAAAGCCAAAAACTCTGAAAATGCAGCATTCCTGAACTCAAAAGTCTTTTAGTGTCAAGTATGTTTTATTGCAGAGGATTCACTAATTACAAGTACCAGACAAAAATAAAAGATATAAAGCCTTGACATGACTATATTTGGCTGAAATGTTTACAGAATATAAACATACAAGATAAGTTTTAATTTGTTATGTTAAGACACAGCATGAATGAGAGATTCTGATTCCTCAGCACGATTTCATGTGTTTATTGTTTTTTGTATACATTTGATAATGAGAACTGTTGTTTTATTACTGCATGTAATCAACTGTTATATAGAATAATAATGCCTAAATAAAATTTGTTTTAAAATCTGAATATTAATGAGAATATACTTCATTGAGGCTACCACTGCAGGCTACTATTAGACCCAAACCCAAAGGTTATGTTTTTATTGACACAAGTTGCTGCAGAAAAAATGAGCTTAAAATGCGCATCGGTTTTAAAAAATAGTCATGTTGAGTAGCTGCGCCAGTCGCTCTTATGACCACCAACAGTCTGAGTTGTACACTGAGCGTGCTCAAAGGTCCCAGCTGTGGCACCTCAGCGGAGAACAGAGCACTCATTGTGTGCTGCTGGAACCCAACACAGCAGCAGAGGGCTCAGATTAAAGGCTGCTCTGCAGACACAAATATAAACAGGGAACCACTGCAAGCACACAACTGGAACTCTCATTTAAATTACTGTAAAAACTCAGTTTAATTCAGATTAAACTCATTTTCCTGTGGTAGAAATGATCTTATATTTACATATTTAGAGTGAACAAACCAAGTATTCTAGTATTCGAAATCTATTTTTGTAAAATATCACCACTTTTATATGTCCGTGGTGTGCCTGTCACAGCAAATTAACAACTGAACCGCAAAAGCGCATGCGCAGTGTGAATAACAGAGACAGATGCAGGTTTGTGGACCACAGAAGGAGGAGGTGTTATTCAGTCAAAGGGGGGCCCTTAAGTTGATGTAACAATTAAATACTTGTACAATCTGACATATTTTCAAGACAAAATTGTTCATCTGTGAATACCTTGATGAATTAGCCCATCGACACAGTCCCGCTCCCCCATAAAGTTCATCACAGTACACCTCAGACACTTGGTTTTTTAAATAAGACTCTCTTGCTCTCCAGAACAGTTTTCAGCATCTCTCAGAATAGCACCTGCCCCCTGCTGGCTTTTTTTACACCGTAATGCAGAGCTCACAACATCTCTGCGCCTCACACAAAGCGCTGAGCGAGCATTTCCACGTTGACGCGTTCACGGAGCTGAGTTACACACGCACACCAGCGCGTCCTCATTAACCAAACGCATTCTTGTCAGCTTTCCACTAGATGACGCTCTCGGTTTTTAAAGGCATGCAGCTGCAAATTGGATTGACGTAAGGGTCAAAACGTCGCACTTATATGTCACATTTATTCATATGGAGGAAATACAAAATTTTAAGAACAAGAAGAAACTTTTATTCAGAAAATGAAGAATTGGATTAGGTCACTTATATTTCAGTTATGCAGCAGTAGTGTTTTTAGTTTGTTTTTTTGCAATTATTAGGTATACAGCTATAGGGCTCTTGTACCAAACGATCTTACATGTGTTTTTACACAAATGGGCTTTTATTCAATTAAAAACATTTCTATAATAAAACGACATTAAAAGAGTGGATCGTCTCATGTTCATTGTATACAATAATTTTACGCTGTTTTTCAAAATCTGTCCGAGCAAAGACGAACTTTACCGAGCAAAGCCGAGCCCGTTCTTTCTGAAGGCGGACTGTGGCCTTGGAGAAGTTCTTTCCTCCGACCGGTCTTGGAGAGGTGGGCGGGTTTGTGCGTTTGTTTCAGGAGGCGGGGCGGCCCGGAGGGTCGGACGTTCTTCTCAAACTGTTTTACTCTGTTCACAAAACAACAGCCAGGCTTAACTTAGCAAGTCGCGTGCGGGCACTTTGCTCCACAGTTTTGTCTATAATATATGATAACACCTAAAGAAGCTGTTATTAGATTCCGCGCTAACTGATCAAAAGCGAAATAAAATAAAAAACTACGCTGGTGAGTAAACTAGCTAATTGCATTCATTGTAAAGATGAAGATGTGCAGTCTTCGTGAGTGTGTTAGCTCCCTTTAAACTCAAATAGACTCAGAATAGAGGGTAGAAGTAGCTTGTTGGAATGGTGACAGGTGGTGTAAATTGGACATAGTTTAGTATGCTGAAGGAGGTAAGAGGCTGGAAGTCTGCTGCTGCTGTTTTCTTGTCACCTGTTGCTCTGCGATGTTAACAAGCGTCCAGAAACAGCGTCAAACTTTTTCAAACCGGTCATTCTTGCTAGTGTGTCCTCTAACACAACAACAGACCAACTATTAGAAGAAAGTGTTCCAAAGTAATATTGTTGTATGTGATTTTCATATGAATGGTATCATTTTATTGCATTTGCTCGCAAACGCACCTGCCTGACGCCCCGGATTGGCGAACTTCCATCATGTTACGCAACTTTCCAGTATTTACAAAATTTCCCACAGTATAAATAATTCTGCATTTTAAATTTATTCTGATTTTACGGTCATGCCTTCAGAGTTGCTGTGTGGAGTTTGTTCAGCAGCAGACACTGGGTCTGGATGCAGTGACACAGAAAACTAATTAGTTGGAGTGAGGAGATAAAAATCTGCTCTGTTGAAAATTTGCAGAATCTGAACTTGTGCACAGATCAAAGCCGGGACCCTGACACCCAGCCTGTGCCCTGCGCTGGCCTCTCCTTGCTGCTGCACGGGGGTCACTGAGCCTGCACCCTTTCCTCCTTTTCCAGTAAAACTACAATTGGCTTGTTGATGCTTTCTGATATTGGAGTTGAAAGAGCGGTGTGTCATCTCAGGTTTTATTCACCAACAAACTAATGATCCTGAAGCAGACTAATCTGGACTAATTTAAACATCAGAATCAATCACTGTTACTTATTGACCAGGGTAAACCAAGTTGTGGTGAATAATTCTCATCTTTTAAGAATTGCTGACGTCTTTTCTTCAAGGGGCACGACATCCGAGACGGACTACAGCTTGAACTATCTTTTCAAAAATGGCATTCCTCTTAAATGTAGCGATTACATAGTGTGAGCTCATGTGCGATAACATAGTTTCATATAAGGTGACTGAATAAATACACATGAAAGATATTTGCTTTGCTGGGCTGCATGTGTGGTGTCTACATGACCGTCATAATCTGTCAAATGATTTTTTTCATTGTGTTTCAGGAATTTTTATCACATCTAACACTAAAGAAGAAGTTATTGAAAAGTACTCCTCGCAACCATGCAGATATTTTTTGTTTTTTTGGTCTTCATTTGAACAATTTAATGCTAATGGCTATAGCCTGCTTTTGCCTTTGTTGTCGGTCTTATCAACATGACCCGTCCTGGCTGTCTTTGTGTTGTAACATCAGGGTAAAATGAGACATTATCAGAGCAAACAGGAGCCTGTTACAAGCCCATTGTCCAGTGGGGACACATTGGTGTTCACTGGTTTCCCAGACATAAATGTGCCTTTGCAGCTACATATTTACTGTCAGTCATGTTCTCATATATCGCGTTGCCACCCATGTTATATACACACAAACCATTGAACCTAAACAGCTGTAAATGCAGAAAAAAGACAGCTCTTATATTAATCTCATGTCAGGTTGACTTCTGTTGAACTGTTATCTTGAAATCCATTTTTCTTAAGCTGTTTAAACCTATAGTATCTGTCACTGACTGTAAACAGTTATTTTATTATCCCATCATCATACCTGTCAGGTCTGTCTGAGCTCTACCTGCTTATTAAAAAAGAACGTCTGACGGTGACTTATGCCAACATAGTATTTTGGGCTCAGAGAGGTTTGTTTTTCATTTGTGCTGCTTCCTAGTAGTTTCACGAGTGATCCGTGGAGAGAAACTGAACATTGAATATTCTAAAAAGATATGAAAAATGTAAGCAGAAGATATGATTAAATGCAAGACTTTGGCATGAGTGTTCAGCTGGAGTGTTGTTTATACTGCGTTATCCAGTATCTCATCTCTGACTAACACGATCTGTCCAAATGTTTTGTTGCAGAGGTGAGGCACCTGATCCAGGGAGGGGGATTTATTTTCCTTCTGCATTCCTGATGGAGTCGTACAGAGTGACTGGCATTCCTAATAATGGGGAACAGCGGGGCCACACTCAGCTGTCCCGCTCCTCGAGGCCCAACAGCAACGGAGCTGGTACATATGGTCTCAGCATTCGTGTCCAGGGCATCGATGGACATCCCTATGTAGTTCTCAATAACCAAGACAGGGCCTCACAATCCTATACTGACCCAAACAGTAACGGGTACATTGATGGTGATGGCTCTTTTATTGAGAACTATGAGGAGTATGATTTCAGGGGAGGAAAGGAAGCTGGCTCCAACAGCCCCTTCACGGAATACAGGTCTCAGACTACAGCGTATTACAGTGATCCTCAAAACGGTGTCTCAGAATCGCAAGGCAGAAAATCATCCACCCTTCTGAACTATCAGAAGCATCCTGAGCTACTGCAGCCTTATGATCCAGAAACCAACTCCCTCAACATCGACGGTTTTCACAGCCTGCCGACAAGGCCCGTGCCCCCATCTGGCAACGGGAACCAGCAGCAAAGGTCCTCCTCCAAACCTGCTGTAACTCTGTCATCCCATGCCAAATCCTGGAGTCTGGACCAAAATAAGGATAATGGACGGCAGGAGAAAACGCCACCACAAAGCGACACAGCCCTTTCTGGACTGAAGTCACTGCCTGAGACGTTACCTCCATCACGACCCGCTCAGCCTCCGATGAGGACACAGGTGCAAGTGGCCCAACCGCAGTCCAAACCAAGTCTCATCAACCCATATCCACCTCAGTCCAAGTCGGGCTCTCAGAGTCAGCACCGGACTGTGCCTTTGTCAGTTAGCCAGCCATCCGCTGCAGTCAGCCCCACAGCTGAGCAGAGCAAACCATGCAGATCCCCCAGTTCAATGAGCAGCACAAACTCCAGCCTGGAGCGCACTCGCCGTGAGCCCGATGTCCTTCCTCTACGAAGGACTGACTCCAGTGGACCCGTGCTTCAGACTTCTTCCCGTTCACGCCATTCTTCCTCCTCATCCACTACTAAGAGTCCGCTCGATGGACATATGGATACCCTGTATGCGGACACCATCAACCGCCATGAAAACCGCCGCTACATTCCCTTCGTTCCAGGTTCTGGAAGAGATATCGACACAGGCTCCATTCCTGGTGTTGATGAACTCATTGAAAAGTTTGATGGTAGCCACCAGCGTAGGGGCAGGGCAGGGCGAAGGAACAGGATCAGCCCAGAGGACAGAAAACGCTCGCACAGTGTGGATAGTGGCCTCGGCCTGAGAGATGGTTCCGGGTACCTTGGTGGCTTTACTCGGCAGCGAGGCACATCGGTGGAGCATGTCCTGCGGCCCTCACAGCTGCAGCTGCAGAAAACAGCTGGCAGTCAGGACTCCTGGCTCACAGTTGTAGATGGTAAACCCAGGTCCAGGCCTTCATCTCGTGCTACCAGTGCACCTGGTTCCCCCCAGAACACCATCTCAAAAGGGACAGGCTCCATTCAGCCGCAGGTCCGGCCCTCTTCACAACCAGTCAGGAGTAACGAAAGCGAAGGTCGTGGCTCTTCAGCTGGAAACATTTTGACAGCATCGCTGTCAACCACCCTGTCTAAGACTTCTTCCAGTACTGACAAGAAGCCCAGTTCTGAAGCAGATGTTCTGGTAAACATCTAGATTTATTCTGTAGCACCATATGTAGATCTTAATATTTGAAACAAGACGTTGCTTTCACATGTCTTGTTTGCCTCTTCTGCTAGTTCAGACTTATCAAAATAATATTTGAGAAAACATCCTGGAATGTCCGTATCTTATTTAAGTCTCATTTTAATGTTCTTGTTATTTTTAGGTGACACCTGATCTCTTGAAAGGTCAACAGGAACTTTCACAACAAACACACGAAGAGACAGCAAAACAGATTCTGTTCAGTTACCTTAAAGACGGGTCAGTGACTTTCTCTTTTCTTATGTCTTTTTGCAACCCTGCACAGCTGAATCCTGACCGGAGCACAAATCCGACATTTTACACCGTAACAGTCATGTACCATGACGGAAGAGAATGTTCTGTTGGAACTCAGTTTTTCAAGTTTGACTGTTTGAGATAAAAAAGTGAAAGAATGTGCTTTTCTTACCCTCCCACCTAAGCCGTGAGTGATCCAGCTGTCTGGAAGTTGTTTTCTTGCACAATCCCATTTTCCCTGCTTTTTTTCCCCCCCGTGTGATGCGGGTAACACTTTCTGTTTGCCGCGCTAATCAGAGACTAACTGATAGTCAGCGAAAGGTATGTTGGGTCAAAAGGTGACCTGCAGCTCCAGTTTTAAAGGTAAATAAATTCAGGTTCATGCCTACATTCACCTTTTTATTAGGGAAGCCATTTGTTTGAAATGCCCACAATCGTGAAGTTGCAGTCAGTTGTTGCATTGAGCCACAATTTTCATTTCATTAAAGTTTCTGATAGTTTTATGCCAGTATGGGAAGAGAACAGGAAACTGCTTGGGTGTGTCGGCAAACAGGTCAGCAGTCATGGGACAAAGAAAAGGAAACACAGATGGAAGTACTGAGGCTGAAACTGAGATACATTCCTAAGACCCTAAAGACTAATATTCACTACCGCAGGCGATAAAGGTTTAATGAAAGTCATGTGTCTAAAGGAGGTCAGCTAGTTTTTGGGGGTGGCATTGTGAGTCAGCCGTATAGTCTATTGAAAGAATGCATTGATGATGAAACTTTTAAATGCAGAGCTATATATGCTTTTTTTTTTTTTTTAATTTAAGAAGAAAATGCAGCTGTGTGGGCTGAGAAAAAATTCCCACCTTTAAAGTTCTTGACAATGACATTCTACTGTCCCTTTATTCATTTTTAATAGATTTTACATAATTTTTTAAAGCCTAAATGTGAAAAATGTTCCTGCAGTAGAGAAAGTGGTGGTTGAATAATGTGAATAAATGTATTTTAAATTAGAAAATTTTAAATATGGTTCCAGTTATCAACCAATTTCCTAATTCCATTGATTTTTAGCACTTGTAGCTTGTAATATAAGTGTAAGGAAACTGTTTGTGCGGTGAATTGACACATCAAAGCACCGTGATCCTCGCTGACCCCTTCTAATCTGGGAATTAATTTCTCCATTCCCAGAGCAGTCTGGATTTAATTCCTGATCCCCCTTGCCGTATTTGTGTTAACATTGTTGTTATTGTATGTCTGCAGGAGCAATGACAGCGATGAAACTACTAAGAGAAAGGTCAACCTTGTCTTTGAGAAGATACAGACTTTGAAGTCTCGAGCGACGGCAGGCTCACAAAGTGACAACAAAGTAAGACTTTATTGTTTTTTTTAACTGTAAAATAGTAAAACACTTAATTGTGAAATAAGCTTGTTCTCTGTATGCAATGTAAATGTCATTTATACTTCAGTATGTAAATACAAACTGCATATCAAAGCAGTTCTTAAACATCTGTTTCCTTTTCATCAGTCTGTGGACGTTGCTGCACAGGTCAAAGCTCTGCAGGAGCAAAATGCTGAAATGGAGAAAAAAATGTCTGAACTGAAAATACAAATTCAGGTAATAGCAGTTTTATTACATGTGTGCCTTGGATGACTGCCAGGGTCTGACGACATGCGTAGTCTGTTCCTCATCCTGCTAATGTAAAGTTTGTTTTGAAAGTAATGTTTTGGGATTTTTATGTGGTTGACGTTTAGAACCTCTCATTCCATGTGCGTTCTCCACCACAAATGAGAAGTCACGTGGTCTCTCATTAGCTGTATGTGTTTAAAAACCTGTAACACCATGCTGTGTTGGTTTTTCCAGTAAAGTTATCAGGATTTAGACACATTGTTAGCTTTACATTAGCATTGAAAATTGGATTTACCATTTGGAGGCGCACAGTTTACAGTTTTTTGGTGTAGCATATTCAGTATGTTTTGAATATTTTCAATGCTGTTGGGATCACAGTGTGTATATTTGTAAAAAAAAAAAAAAAGGTGTTTTTTTTTTCCATTAGAAGAATGAAGCTGACAGGAAGACAGTTAGAGGTTTGAAGGAGCTTCAGCAGGAGCTGGAAAGGAGCACTCAGGAGTGCAAACGACTGAGGGAAAAACTGGCCAAAACAGAGACTGAGCTCCAGACCACAGTTGAAGAGTAAGTGCAGAATGATGGATGGTGGTATATCAGTGTTGGACATGACTTGACATGTAATGATGGCGATATGACCGAACACTTTTTGGCATTAAGAATATTTGTCTCTGTGAACTTGCCACCAGTGTTTCTCCTAAAGCGTATGGTACCTTTATTTGCAACCTGTCTCTCCTGCACTCAAAACATCCCCAAATAGCAATGCTTTTTTCTAACCACAGCTGCTGCATCTGGACCACAAGAGCCTGCTGTAAATATACTATACTATTCATCACAAATGGACTCTGTTACATGTATTTATTGCTACTGTTCTGAAAGTTGGGGTGGCAATTAATACTCTATGGAGCACAGCTAGTCTATTTATAATAAGACATTGGCCACGAGTTTTATACTGGCTAAAGAACTTTACAGAAGCTCGAGTTTGAACATCTGTTTAATAATTATCAAGCTTTTGTGTCCACAGCTGTATACCATACCCAAACGTAACTATTACTCAGATCAGGACTATTTTTTTATATAACATTAGTTTGGACAGCAACGTAAAGTGAATAAATATATACAGCTATGTTATGTGAACAGCTGTTTACGTCCCACATTCCTTCCTTACAGCAGGTATTAGATGTTCTCTTCCAGTCTGCATAGCTGTGTGTTGAGTGAGAGACTTATGAGGTGTCTGACATCACTTGCCACCCTCCTCCTCCATGTGTTGTCATATAAGGGCAGATTATTCTTTGCCATCGGTCAGTACTTCATTTTGACCTCTGTGCTCGGTGGTCCTAACGTTCTGACCTGTGCAGGTGTTGCATCTGTATGTGTGAATTAAGCTGCAGGTGTGCTGGAGTCTCATCAGGAACATGTATAGTGTCTGTGCTCTCTCGTGATACTTTGTTTTTTTTCCAGGCTCTTTCAGGTGAAGATTGAAAGGGAGCAATACCAGACAGAGATCAGAGACCTGCAGGACCAGCTGTCAGAGATGCACGATGAACTCGATACAGCCAAGAAATCAGTTGCTGATGGCGAGAAGACTGCCATGATGGCGGTAACTCACTCACTTCTGTTTAATTTCAGCTTTTGGACAATAAGGCAGAATTCTCTTATAAGTTACAGGCTATCGCTTTTCAACAGGACATGATGCATTTGAAGCTGGAGCTGCAGGAGATTCTCCTGGCCAAGGAGGAGCAGGAGGATGTGCTGAAGAGGCGGGAGAGGGAGCTTACAGCCCTGAAAGGAGCCCTGAAGGAAGAGGTCGCTGCTCATGACCAGGAGGTGGACAAGATGAAGGAGCAGTATGAGAAGGAAATACGCAGGCTGCAGGTGTCTTTGGAGGAGGCTAAGCAGGTAGTCAACCTCCTTTGTCCTCTCCCTCTGCTCTTCTCCAGTTGGTGTTCCCTCCACCTCATTTCCTTTGCTTTCACCCTCCCCCATTCCAGAAACACACCCTGTGACAGGAGTGCAGAGATAAGCTCTACATCAAGGGAGCTTCAACTGTGCATGTGTGTGTTTTGTATTGTGAGTTGGAACATATGTTCTTCATCAGATGTTTGAAGTGCTGCTTTGAAGTTTATTTGCACCTTTATCATTAGTTTTACGTCCGTGTATTGATTATGTAACATTACTAAGATGGGATATATTTAAAAAAAAAAAAAAAAAGGCTACCATTATTACTCAGAGGGCAGTTAACTTAGAATATTATCTTGACTAATATTTACAGATCCCAATTGCTATTTTGTGTTTTTACACATTTGTGCACACCCACACTTTAGGGTTTAATGCTCTAGAGAAAAGCTAATGGCACATAGGTTAAGTATACATTTTAATAGGGATTTTAAGTGCCACATAGCTACAACAGGCTCTTTAATAGCTTGTATTAGCAAATTATATGCAAATATGGCAGAGGGTAAGGCTAGGTGTTGTTTGAAATTGTCATACCCACAATGTTGATGATAGCAGGTAGAAATTTGGCATCAAAATATGTAAATCTTGGCACATTTTAATATTGTCGTCACTAAAAAGGACTGAGGGAGACATGAACTTCTGTGTTTACATGCTCGAGCTCTGTCAACAGAATGAGTTGCTAAAATGAAAACCAACGACAATGTAGCACAAAAATACAGCGCGTCATCAGTTTTCATGGGAAGCTTTTCTTGCCAGTCAAGCATGCCGGTGGTTTTCTTATCTCAGCGTTGTCTTTTAGGGAGGAACATGTTACAGGAACAACAGTGTTAACACTGAATTTAGACACTTGTATATCAAAATAATTGGAGTTTTCTTCTTGGCAAGGTCATTTGCTGATTTATCTGCTTTGGGTAAAATTCTGAAATGCTTCAAGGCAAAATACCTATAAACGTAGTCAATAGAGTTTATCATTTGAGTTAGTCATTTGTGAGATCTCATATTACCAGTTGTGAAGTTTCCTTAAAAATATCATACATTAGTCATGATTGAAAGAGACATTTCATAATTACTTTTCTTTAGCAGAGGAAAGTGAGTTTAGATGAAATCTGAAACACAGAAGAGCAACAGTGGAAGTACTGATGACACATTGCTTTTAGTGGGTCACTGTGCAGCTCATGTGTGTCCTGTTTATCTAGAAGAGTGGAAGTTGTCCTTTTTCCTCGGCTTCCTGCAGACCCGGTGGGGCTCTGCAGCAGTGCTGTGCTGCAGAAGACTATGAGAACATTTCCCTTTGTCTAACAGGAGTATTCTTCCAACATGCATTGTGTCATTATGGGTTCTACCCTCATGACTTTATAAACACTCGACGAGATGAAACCATTGTTTGTCCTTCTTCTGAGGTATAAAAGGACCTATTTGTTAGAGCCGTTCATTTGTCACCTTGATCCATTGTTTGTCCTTGGTTCAGATTTTATAGATGCAAGGCCATGCTGCTTAACTTGCTTTAAATATTTGCATTTGCCCTTAGTGTCACCTAATTTATTTTGAAGATGAAGTGATGGTATAAGTGTAAATAATTAATAATAAATACACTGCTATTAGAGACTTTTGTGTAATTATATAACTGTGCTCTCCAATGACTGCTGGTCTTTTAAAAGGTTCCACTAAGTGTGGGCTGTACTCTAATCTCAGGATAAGTGAACATTTAAAGAGGTGCTGCTTATTTTCCCTCGCACAGAGACAGGAACTTTGCATCTTTTAATTTTTCTGGTTGCTCCCGGCTCTAACCAAAGTGCACCCTCCCCCATGAATGGCCCTGGTGTGGTCCATGCTGAGAAGAATGCTGAAAACTGGAGCACTAAATTGGTCTGTACACTAGTTAATTGCAGTGGCCAGCCATCACTAATCTAATGAATTGCCGTTCCTGAGTTGCATCGTATCCCCTCTTCTCTCTGCGCCCTAAAAGAGTGGGGGTAATTGTGGACCTCAGTTGATAATGAATGATGAGTTTGTTTCACACAATAATAGCAACGGGGGTTGGGACGTGCTGAATAAGTGGGTCAGTATGCTGAAGAAAAAGAGGTGCATGTTTGACCCCCTGAAAGACAGGAAGAGGGGGGGTTGGGTTCCAGTTGTAGGCTGTATTGTGTTATCTGTAGGTTGAAATTCACAGAATTTCATTACTATTTAAAAAATATCTTTCTTTCATTTTTTGTAGAGAAGAATTACGTTAAATATTATCCAGCATTTACTTTTGGAAGCGCATTTGTTCTCTTTGTGTCAGAGTGTATTGGTATGCAAAAAATGTGGGAAGAGCAGCAGGTTTTCCCTGGAATGCAGGGGTCACAGTTGAGACTTTGCTCCCTGCAGACCCCGTTTTCCACTCCTCTCCAGCTCTGGTACAGCACACCTGCTTCAACGGGCAGGAGGTTTGTTTTCATTTCTGCTTCTCTGGCTTCTAAAGTTGCATCTCTGTCTCGGTAGCAGATTCTCCGATTGAGGTGATTTAATATGTCTCAGCCTTCTTTTTCTTCTCGCTGTAAGAACAGTCCGTGTGCTTATCGCACCACTTCCAGCTCATCTGCAGCCCTGAGCCACACTGTGTACATTATCTCATCTGTAGCCGCAAACGCAAATGCTGTATTGCTCACTCCACAGTTTCCATCTGAGACACCATGATCTGTCACTCAGCTCCAGTAAAAGCAGGTTATTTTCTGGCTTGTTTCATCCCCAGCTGCATCTCTGCTGGCCCACAAGTAACCTGTCTGAGTATAAACCTTGAGTAGACCCCCCCCCCCACCAAGTTATTTTATTTTATTTTTTTAAATGAAAGATTCCTGGTCTGTTTGTTTGATGATAGCACTCTATTACCCATCATAGTCTGAAGAGCTGTTGAAGGAACGGCACGTATAGAAGCATGTGAGGAAGAGGATTAATAAATATTGTGCATTAACTGGTGTTTGCGTTGTCCACTCGGAATAGCAGCTGTTAATTACTTTTGTAATTAAGTATTCTGCAGGTTATTCTCATGATCAAGTCAGGACCAGCCTTGTTTAATAAAGTTGTGTATTAGAAGAAAACAGTGTCACTTCAAACTCCAAGTACACAGAGGCCCTTTTAAAAAAAAGAAACTGATTTTGTTCCCTCTCTTGGACCAGGTTGGATTACAGTCCTCCTTTGACCAAAGAAATGCCATTACTTCTCAGCTGTCACATTTTAATTTCAATCCTTGTCTTCAGGTTTTCCTTGCTCATTAACCTCTGTTCTGGTGGCCTTCTTCATGAACGGTGCTCTTGTATGTTTAACAACCTTTGGAAATTCAGTCTTCTCTACTGGTAATGAATTTTTTTTGATACCCTCTAAAATTAAGGTAATGTGAGAGCTGACAGAAAATAGCACCGAGTCAAGAAGGATTTTGTTAGTCACGTGTTGTACTTGGATTCTTTGCTCAAAGACAACAAAGGCATCTTTTCAATGAGGAAACAAATAAGGATAACATGAATGTTTTTAAACTTCATTCTGATGCTGGTTTGTCGGCATTTTAAAGGAGTTTTGCAAGTGTCCCGATTAAATGGGGTTTATACAGTCTTATAGGAGCACAGGGACAGCAATAGTACATTTCAGCATATTCAACATATGCAGATGGAAGGCTGAAAGAACAATGATCTGTGAATTGAAATTTACAATACAAAAAGGAGGAAGTGACTGAATGGCTTTTAAATGTGCACGACATCAGGAAAAACAGGAAGTCAGCCCCCCCATAGACTGGCATCAAGTTCTTTTTTTGACCGTTGATTTTCATGTCATGGTAAATAACCAGGATTTAACTGCAGCACACGACCTGGAACTGAGTTTTCCCCAGCTTCAAAGACTGCTGAAAGTCAGTTAATGTACAACTCGAAACAAATAGGCTGAGTACACACAAGTCAGTCTTTGGTTGAGTTCGGTCAGAGAGGACAGAAACATTTACCTGATTAATTCCACCAGTTTTTATGTGACACTTATAATCACATGAAACAGGTTATTTGTTAATGTCTGTTAAGTTTGTAGATATAAAAAGATATATGATTAAAATAAGATGTTTATTTAGAATCCTGCAGACATCATAAGGTATGCTTTAACTTTTTAGATGAATGATTAACTTTTTTAAGCAAAGAATAATAAAAAAAAGGATCAGATTGGTGAAATCATTAAGTATCACTGATGATTCTGTTATTGATTATGTGTGTTTGTCTTATAATTTAAGAACCAAACGGGCTCTAATTCCCTCCTACCCGCTTCCTCCTGAGCATAATGTGTTCATCTGTGTGGTCATGTTTTTATCTGGTAGGACGGACCCAGTGTGGGAAGTGGGGCAGACAGAGGGTTAAGGACTGAACTCGTTATTTGTATATGTCCAAAAAATGGAGCACTGTCACAATCCTGACACAGTTTTTCTGCTATTAATGTGATAAGAAGTGCATTCAGCTCATCCATCCAGGTCTTATTGCCTTGCTCAGCTTTCTCTGTGTCAGGTCTGTGAAAATGGAGAAGTTTTCATTCAGTTTAGTTTTGGAAACTGTACTGTGAAAGACTAACCAAACCTTCATTGTTATGCTGGTTACCGTGGAAATTTTTGAGTTGGGAGTACATTAGTGTGCAGGGATTCTCACTTTTGTGACCAAAGTAAACGAGCAGGTGAGGCAGACATGAGGGTGGCTCTTTGGTGACAGGTGAAACTGGTCTGACTGGCCTGCCACCAGCTAAAGGGTGAGATGCCTTTCCATCATAGGAGATACCCATATTCACAAACAGTAACAAGAAAACAAACTGACCGCAAGTGCTCTTCATCTTAGTCACAGTGGGTGTTTTACAGTCATGACAGGCAGACTAAAGATAGAAAGACATTTTTCTGATATAATGACGTGGCTCTTTATTTCATTGTTTGCACTGAAGGATTCTTTGTAGTGTCAGATTGAGAATCAAGTAGTTCAGGCCTTCAGACTCAAAGGAGCATGAGTATGAGCGATTAAATCCATATAATTTGTGCACATTATACAATTTGCACGCTGGCTTTGATGGTCTGGTATGAACATTGTTTTATGGCGTGTCATGAATATTTCTCTCACTACAATGCTTGACTTTAGCTCTCATGTCACCTGTTCTTTGTTTAAAGCGCAACTTCTTTTTTGCCACTCCGCGTCCTCAGGTGTGTTAGAACATTCCTCAGAACAGGAAATCACAAAACCAGTTCATTGACGTTCCTTGCATTAATTAGTGTCTGATGGCGTCTTTCACTTGGACGGGAGCCACAGCTGAAACCTGTAGTCAGACAGACTGACTCGTGTGACTAACTCATCCGGTCTTCTACAGCACTCCACCTTAAACTGACACAGCCAAAACAACACACTCTCATTCATGGATTTAAAAAAACACCTACAGTCATTTACCAGGTGAGAAAAATGTCTAATAATATGGTGGAATAGCAGGAATTTATGTAGTCCTCAGTCAGTAAAGCTCATGCATACTCAGATTTAATTGGCTTCAGTCATGGTTTATTATAAATTGGGACAGATCAACTGGATAGCACTGTCATTTTGTTTCCACAGCAACAAAGCATCAGTCACAAAACTAAGCTCCTCAAATAGGTTTTTGTTTCCATTGATACTTAAGTTTTAAATATTCCACTGAGCATCTTGTTCCACTCTTTGTTTAGTGTCTCGGCCTCTTGCCTCTTTTATACTGAAGCCTCATGTCCTGTTCTGGTCCGCAGAGCAGCGCAGCAGTGGTCCGCCAGAAAGCTGAAGTGGAAGCAGCCAAGGGTGCAGTGGAGGGCCAAGCAGGGAGGTTGACCTTGGAGACTGAGCGTCTGCGCAGGAGGGCACAAGAGCTGGAAAATGAAGTGGCCAAACTCAACCGCATCATCGATGAGGCCAAGCTGCAGGAGAGCAGGCTGGGAGACAGAGTTGGTCGTCTGGAGGTGGGGAGTCGAGCTGTCTTTGGCCACAAAACTACAGCTGATTGTTTTTATCATATTGCTTTAAGCCTCGATGCTCTTTCACCAGAAAGAGAAAAAGCACCTGGAGGAATCACTGGCTGAAGTTAAGGAGCAGGAAGAGGAGATGTCGCGTGCCAATCGAGCGTTGACCCTTCGGTTGGAGGATGTGCAGGTAAGCTAGGCAAGAACTACACTGCATATGGGAGAGGTGTGGATCCCTGCTTTGTCCCCCTAATATTGTCCTCACTCTCCAGAGAAACCTGAACAGACTGAGCATCACGCACAAAGAGCTGGAGGAGATGTTACAAGAAGAGAGAAGTCAGAAGGAGCAGTTTAAGAACATGAAGAACAACATAGAGGATGAGAGGAGGTTACTGGACCGCACCGTTGAGAAACTCCAGAGGGAAGTGAGTGCATTCAAGTGTGTAGTACAATAGCCTTTACCCCGACAATCCTCTTCAAATCCTCCTCCTTTCTTTGGCAAAGACCTGAGTTCAGTCTCTTAAAACACAGCCCCACTTCCCAGGAAAAGAAATGTTCTTTAGGCACTTTTGAAGCTGGAGAGAGGATTTTATAAAGCTTCATTTATTCATGCCTGTTGATTTAAACATCATAACTGACGTTTCAAGCTATTTATTTTTCACCATCAGAGTAGACTCACTGTTGGGTTTATGCAGCTATCCTTCTGTCTGTGCTCTGCATCATATCATATCAATTATCTGCCTGCAGATGAATGATATTGTGGATGCGTCCCAGTCATCCACCCTCGAGCTGCAGGAGCAGATCGACCTCTACAAAGAGAAGAACCGTCGGGAGCTGACGGAGCTGCAAAAGCTTCTCAAGGAGCGAGGACAGGAGCTGGAGAAACATCTGCTGATGTCGAAAACCCTGCAGGAAGAGGTACGGAGGTCTTCTATCAGCTCTGTTGAATATAATCACTACATATTTGAATGCTGAGACTGGTGACAGGGGTCAAATCCACACCATCATTAGTCACCCCGGGCCTCCCATGCACACAGCAGATGATGATGATGAGCTTTTGTTCAAACTCAACCAGTTTAACTCCCTCCCTTCACCATCCTCTGCTTTTTTAGAAATGTCATCACTTAGGAATTTTTTAGCCCTCACTGCCCAACACTGTTAAAATGAAGCATCCAGGCCGAGTAAATGGTTAATGGTGGAATAAATGGTTAGGCAGCATGAGAAGTACAATTGAAATATAGGAAATTGCATTATTGTTCCTTGTAGTGTCTAAAAATACTTAAATGGCAAAACCTTTGACTCTTCTGCAAAGAATGCATTTTGGCAATTGTAATCAATCGTCATAATCAGTCATTCATTGCCAGCGCTGTTGTATGTGAAGAATGTTATTGTAGTCAAAGATTGGTGAGGTGCTGACATTTAAACCAACCACACAAGGGCACTTTTATTTTGCAGTTGGTAAATTATATTCTGACATTTACCTTAGTACTGCTGGTAGCTTCTGGGCTCAAGGGGGAGGTTCTGATATGGACTTTTAGTCTGGTGTGAGTGTGAGTGGTATCTGTTTAAGGTCAACCCCACCATTACACTCATGCAGCTGCTGCACAGGAAGAGGAGGATGCGGGGTTGTGATATCATTGTTGTGAAAGCTGTGCTGGCTGGATTCACATCCTCCTCCTGGACTAGTCCCGGGAAGCCGATTGCTGGGCCGACTGAGTCCACTTTTCCAGCTGTTTTCATGGAGCAGCTCTGCCTCCACCCATCCTAAGCAAAACCCACAAAGTTCAATAAAGCAGGTTTCTCAGGCCGATCCTCCCGGGCCGTTTATAGATCTTCAGGACCTTTGAGAAGATTTAAAACTGCCTTCCTACACCTTTTACCAACTCTGCCTAATGGACAAATATGTTCTGGGTCAAAAATAACGGTGTGTGATTAATATCCTGGTCTGAACATTAAGCAGCAGGGGCTAAATTCCAGCTGTGGGGGGAACTCTGACGGTGCTGGATTCATTAGTCACTCGAAGCAAACATGTCATCATCTATCCAGCCAGCACATCGGTTGCTGGTGGTTGTTACAGCGGTAATGCTCTGTCAGTGATATTGAGGGAGATGGATTACCATGAGCGCAAGGTTTATTTAACAGATTTTATTTCTGACTTGCTCATTGCAGAAGACTGTTATGAGGTCTGAGTCCAGGAATATCTAATACCGTGGCCCTGATAATAAGCCTCTGTCGTTCTTCACGTGTGACAGCATGCTGGTGTGTTTTCCTGTAGTTGTCACAGCAGGAGGCAGAACTGCAGCGGTGTCAGAGGGAGCGCGACGAGGCCGTGCTCAGGGTGAAAGCACTGGAGAACAAACTCCAAGATCTGGAGGGCGAGGCCGAGACAAAGGCCAACGCTAAAGACGACAGAGCTCGCCAAATCAAACTGATGGAGGTAAATAACGATGCCGTAGGAAGCCATCCATTCAGACAGCCACACCGACTGACTGAAGAGACGCTGCTGGCTTCACACAGGACAGGATCGAACAGTTGGAGCTGAACCTGGAAGAGGAGCGTCAGAGCGGAGACCAGCTGATGGACAGGATAGACCGAGGAAGAGAGCAGGTACAACAGGCCCTCAGTCAGCACATGGTCATTTTCAGCTCCAGCTTCACACAGACGGGCCTCTGTCCCACCTGGAAACGATACCAGACCTCCTGTTGCTTTGTCCTACACCCCTAACGTCATGACCACAACCACTAATCTCTGACAGAAACACACACACACACACACACACATACACACACTCTCTCCACAAATCAGGTGAAAAATCCATAAATTCATCCAAGATTACTTGCAGTAATCTTGTGTCTTTCTGCTCTTGGGAACTTTACATTGATACCCGACCTCCTCAAATCCATGTTTTTTTTTTTCATGATCAGGTCTGGATTAAGTGAACAGATTGCTGCTTGTAAGATTATCTTGCATAACTGTTCAAGTCGGCTGGGTGCCAGTGCCCATCTGAGAGTGTCTGTCCAATTTTCAACCACACAAGACCCCTCTAACGCACCGCCCGAGCCAACAGAGGCATGCTGCCAAATGTCTCCAGTTTTCTGGGTGCAGAGTTTACTTGAAAATTACACCCAGTATCTTCATCTCACCAATGCAGTTCTCCTCAGGCGTTTAGAACCGAGGGAGATTTCGGGTTAGTTGTTAAAATAATGCTTGTTTTTTTTAAACGCTCACTAATGTTATGATGAAATCTTCATGTTTGGACTCCAGAGCCTATAGAAATAATGTAGAATATCTGATGGTGTCTTAATTAAAATTGAAATTTGACATTTTTAAAGGAAGGTTTGCAGAGTTCAGCTGTCAAAGCAAGGCTCCTGCTTTATTCGGTTGGAGTAGGCCCTTTGTGGGCACGTGTGCGCACACACACACCCACCAAAGCGCATGTGCTGGTGCGTACTCTGATGTCTGCGGGGAGGAGGGGGGTGGTGCACGGTGATGGGGTGGTGGGGGTTGCAGCAGAGGCAGCAGGAAGAGCACCTGCGTCTCTGCTGGCACCAGGTGCTGGGCTCCTGTCTAAATGAGAGTAATCTCCCCTCTCCTCTCCCGCCGTCTTTCACAAAGCAGATTAGTTTGGCTGTATGTTCCAGTCCGCTGATTCAGCTCCCTCAAGCACTGTGCTGGGCGCACCAGTTATAGGGGCCATCGTTCATCGGAGCAGCCCACTGTCACCCACTAATTGGCATAAAATATCACCGTTTCGAAGCCCCCTTCACAAAGAAAGAACCGTCACCACAGTATCGATTAGTTCTCATGCCTTCTTCTGAGCTAGTGCTGCGGTCATGCTCGTGCACTCTGACTCAATTTCATCGCCAGTGAGAGGATATGTGATGACACAATATTCCTCTTCAGTGTTTTCATATCTTTCTCCTTACACAGTTCCAGGTAATCTAAAACCGCAGTTGATCGTTTCTTGCAGATATATTACCTGCTGATCCTAAAACATTCCAGATGCTTTGGGAGTCTTTGCTGTGTCCAAACTAAGCAGATGCCTACTGAACACAAGTGCTGTCAGGGTTCACAGCCAAGACTGCAGCTGAGATTTCTGGAAGCACACACCTTTATTCAATGGAAACTATCAATTTGCTTTGTCTTTTTGGTAGAAAGGTCATATAAAAGTTTTGACAAAAAAATGGAATGCAGCCGAGCAAGAAAATCCAGCTTGCAAATGAACCCTGTAAGATCATTCATGCTAGTGTTCTTCAGCATTTTGACTCGTGCACTACGGCTCTTTGTGGTTTGTGTTCACGAGCGAGACTGGTGTGTGCTAACAACTGTCAGGCTGTGTGAGGCTGTAGCGATGACGCTGTCTGGACTCGGCTTGACAGGTGGAGCAGATGAGGAGTGAACTCCTGCAGGAGAGGGCTGGCAGACAGGACCTGGAGTGTGACAAGATTGCTCTGGAGAGACAGGTACACACTCTCACCTCAGAGGGGAAATAAACACACAATAAAACACCGCAGTGACAATGAAGCATCGGCCGACTCATTTCATCCACATCTTGTCTTCATTTTCATTTGAACTGATCCCTTCTTTCATCAGTTTTCAGGTGGCTCATTAAATAGGAAGATGATCTGGTAACGTCTCTGTCTGTTACGTCTGTAGAACAAAGACCTAAAGAGCAGATTGTCTCATCTCGAGGGCTCCCAGAAGTCCAACAAAGAGAACCTGGTATCCCAGCTGGAGGCCCGAATACAGGAGCTGGAGGAGAGGCTAGAAGGGGAGGAAAGGTGAGGCGAAGACCCCAGGTGGGAAGTGAAGATGAGGTGCATGGTGGCTAAGACGTGAGGTCAAGGGGGAAATGTGGAAGGTGGCTGAGAGGGTTTGTGAGGTCGGAGCTGACTGCCTGGGGGTTACTACAGGCCTTCAGATTAAAGTTTGGAAGTGGACAGGGATATTTTACTCTGCAAAGGCTCATCTATTTTAGCATCTGACAGTAATGACATCACACAGGACGTCAGCTTCAGAGTGTAAACGGCAACTTCCAGACCTTCTGTGTAGAAATGAAGCCTGTGCTCCAGCTGAGTTGATCCAAAGACAGTTCTGATGTGATGATTGATGAAGAATGTCATGCTTTCTGCATGTTGAAGGGAACGTGCGAACCTGCAGCTGGCTAACCGTAGGCTGGAGAGAAAGGTAAAAGACATGATGATGCAAGGTGAAGAGGAACATAACTCCTTGCTGGATCAAAAGGATCAGGTATGTGATTATTCTCAGTTTAGATGTTTGTGAACTCGTGGATGGTTTTTGTCTTTGACCTTTTATAACCTGGGATGTTGATTTCCATGAAGCTCAATCTGCGCCTGAAGGCCTCCAAACGTCAGATGGACGAAGCGGAGGAGGAGATCGACCGACTGGAGCACGCCAAGAAGAAGTTGCAGAGAGAGCTGGATGAGCAGCAGGAGGCCAACGAGCAGCTGCAGAACCAGCTCAAAGGTCTGCAGAAGGAGATCAGGTGAGTGACCAAGACAAGAGAGGAAGGTCGGATGAAAGACCGTCTGCGTCAGAGCTCTAACGTCGTCTCTGTGCGGCCCAGGCGTAAGAGCACGTCTGCCCCGCTGCTCAACACCCTGCACGATGACGAAGACGACGACGACATCAGCACCGATGGGGAGACATACTTCAGCTCATCGTCGGCCTATAAGCGCTCGTCTAGTCAGGAGAACATCCTCTCCACCTTCACTTTGTGAAGTGAGGAATGAAACGGCCGCCCTCACTCTTCAAGCCCGTCAGTTCATGCAGTATTATTATTCCCAAGCTCTCAATTGATCAGCGCCCTACAGTTTAGGCCGTTTCATACCAACAAATGTATATATTGTTTATTTTGATAAATCTACATTCCTATATTTAGCCCCAGGTCTGCTCTAGATGGTGATCCTCATTAACAAATTGATCACACCTACTCGTCACTGATTATTTTAGCATTAGTAAACCTAAAAAGTACTCTTTGATGCACTGTAAAACAACACGTCCCATGCCTGTCATGAACAAGTTATTAACCTGTAGCTTTTATGGCTTTTATACGCAACAACTGATTTATTTAGTTAAAATTCAATTTAATCAATACATTCAAATCCAACTATGTGAAGTGGGCAGTGTGAGAATGTTTCTTGATATTTATTCCTTGTTGAAAATGCAGACTGAGGGGTTTTAATGGACCAGCACCTGAGGGACGCTGTACACAACATTTTTATACAGTTTTATATGGCTTGATGATCTTTTATTTTTTCTACTTTGAGATGTTGCGACACATTAGAAGCATCACAGTATTGCTCATGTATCAACTGGAAAAGGCTGTTCATACAATCACACCGATAAGTGTAACAATGCTTCTTTGATCTGTGAGTTTTTTGATTCTGAGTCAAACCTTTGATGTCTCCTCTTTCTGTTGTTTTCTTTTCCCGGTGAAAGGTGGAGTATTCTTTCTGAACTCTGCTGAAGCCTTAAAAAATGTCTGACTAGCACGCGAGGCCCTCTTTCAGTTTTCCCTGAAGCACATGAGAATTTCTCATCAGTTCAGCAGACACCTGATATTATAATATACACTGTGATGTCGCGCACGGTCTGTTCAGGTCGTCCAAGCTCGATGTCTGCGGAGGGAGAGAGAACTGAGAATTCTCGCCAATACCTCCTGTTTGTAAATCCTGCTGAAACTAAAATAATAAAGTTACTTCAGTTACTCTCGTGTCTTTTTTATTCACTCATTCTATATAAAATAAAAATACTATTATTTCAAGCAAAAGCCCCAGAAAAGAGCAGAAAAAGGCCTCATAAATACCTACATATTGAGCATATTTTCAAACTAAAAAGTTTAAATTAAAAGCAACCATATATAAAAAGAAAGAAGGGACGGTTTCGTGGTATTTGAATAGCTAATACACAGTTTGAGGGGGGATCATAGATCATTTGGTTTTGATTTGAATAAACTGACAGCTTCAGTATGTAAAGAAGTGAAATTTTAAGACTCAGTATTAGATGACATCTGTGTGGGGTCAAAGCAGCTGTGTCAACAGCTGCTCTTTATCTTTAATTTCACGCTCAGCCGTTCAGTATTTTCCTTCTGGATCAAATGAAGCACATGAATTTTGTGTTTGGATCTGCTCACCTTTCCTTGCAGAGCTGTGACCTCCTGGTCTCTTTGGTCAAAACACAAATAAATAAGGTCCCATCCAGCTGCACAACATCTGTTTTTGTATGTTTTTGCTTTAAATTGTTTATTGATGAAAAATATCAAATCACTCATTTAATCTTTAAAACTGTCTTTTAATGTGTGGCATCAGCCCGGATGAGTGCTGATGCTAACTGACAGGCTTTTGTGGACAGGGCGCAACCTTCATTTGTTGCTTTTCTCTGTGGAACAAACACGTCAACCTTTGGAGTGGCACAGCTTTATCTCTCCCATTCTTCTACAAACCCTGCAGTGAACTAGTAGGGGCTGCTTAAGAGGGAAAGCTTGTGTGTATGCTTAACAAGGTGATCATTCTTTGGATTCCTTTATGTGCTTGAGTGACTGACTGCAGGGACTGCAGAGAGTCCTGGAGCACAACTGCAGCTTTCACACGGATCTCTTAATTTCACGGCTCTGAGCAGGACATATTTTAGTTTTACAAGTCTTACACGGTCCACAATCATCTCTTGGGGGTCGGAGTTGGCTGACAGAAAATAGGAAAACAGTTTTACCTGCGTTTATGTTAAAATCAAACGCTGTCCGATGCTGCCCCCTGGTGGTACAAGTGGAAATATTACATTTTAGAAATTCGCGTTCGATATCTACAGTATAATATAATATTTTATTTTAAAAATAAAATATATATTATCAATAACAAAAAACAGAAACCTGTTTTTTAATCACTAGGCTGAGCTGTCACGCACCGCTGCCAACCCTTCACTCCCTGCTTTCATGCTGATAAATCATATTCTACAGGACTATTTAATGAAGGCACTGAGACAAACCAGATCCTATTTCCTATTTTAAAACACACAGTGCTATCCAAGGTTTTAGCTACATGTCAGCTTATGCAGACACAGCCCAGTATGACAAATCACAATAAGCTTCAAGGAACTTATTGAGTTTACACAGTGATGCCTCTTACAGTTGAAACCTGCAGCACAACCGGTCGAACCTGCTCTCAGAGCTCTCCTGTAAGAATCCCAAAGCTTGTGGGTGTCAATAATTAATGAACCTGCTGGTATTGTGCACATTCTGCTCATACGGTTCAGAGATGAGTTCATATGCAGGTTTAATTACACCCTAAAGATTAAAACACAAATTTACTTACAAAAGGAAAAAAATCTATAATTCTTGATTGAGACAAAAAAAGAAGAAGGAAAAAAAAGATTGTAATGCATTTTTAGAAAAAGCCAGATTTTCTAAACAATAATCAAATTCTCATTTTTTAAAAAAGTCTCCAGCTCTGCATGAATGTGCAGAGCAAAGTTCTAATTCTAGTTCAAAGCGTCTGTCAGCTCTGCAGTATGTTACACATTTTCAGAAAACAATGTATGATTGTGAGACTTTTATCTCTGTGATAAAGCAAATACCTGAAATGTAAGTCAACCTGCATCCTACAGGTTTGCAGGGTTGCTGCTGAACACATGGAAGCAAGTGTTGAAGGGCTGCGGCAGTGAGACACTACAAAGCAACAACACACGGAGCAGCCGAGCTAATCGAGCAGCCCGCTGCGTCCTCTGACATTCGTCATTTACTCTCACTACCGTATCAGTCCTGTGACACCATAAACATCTGAGAAAAACATGTTATTGTTACATTCCAGAAGCCAGAGACACAGAGGAGGGAAGACTCTTTCATTCAGCATGTCAGCCTTCTACGTTTGTGAGCAAAGGTCCAGGGTGTGAAGGCCTCAGGTGGGTCGTTCAGCAGCAGCTCTGGAGCTTGTGCCCAAGCATGAAGGCACAATCACATCATGTTTGTGGGAGAGGGTTTATGTGAAACGCTGGTTTTGGTTCGGCGCTTGACCGTGTCACTGATTGTAGAAGTAAACACAGCGTGTTTGATATCTGGTTGCTGATTAACGGCTCCAGCCTGTAAAATTCCTCAAATATTGCTGTGAAAATGTTCCCCACTCGACTGCAACGACATGTTTTTGAGGTGAACTGACACCGTATCTCTGAATGACTGAAGGCCGTTCATGAAGAGGGTGGTCAGGCTGTCTGGCTGGCTGACTGACTGACTGGCTGACTGACTGGCTAACATGTCCGTGGGGAGACTAAACGACCATCTTTTGGTGAAGCATTAAGAAAATAATCTTTTCATGAAATCAATTATTGACCAAACAACCGCTGCGTTTGGAGGCCTAAAAACTGTGAGACCACCCAGGTTCTGCCTTTATGGAAAAACAGGTATGTCAAAGTAAAGTTTGTATTTTATGACCTCATAAACATCATCTTAAGAACCAAAAGGAGAAGTGGACATTTAGCAGAACCACGCTATGGGTGGATTATGATAATTGATTTAATAACATTCAGCCAGCCAAAGTATTTGTGTCAAGTATTTAGAATTGGATTAGACAGATTTTCCAGACCTAATTGTGTTATTTGAACAGGATGTACAGAGTTGAGTAAACAACAGCAGAAAATACAGCAACACTGCAAGAGAGAGAACATTCAATTTACAGCATTTAAAAAGACCTAGAATCTCTACTGCAGCATTTATGGAAAAATGATACTGAGCAGTGTGTTATTATCACTAATGCTAGAGATGTTTTATGCAAAAACATTTTCTTTAAAATAATTCAAACAGATACAGGCAGAAATTCTCAAACGTGCTCTTCAAAAATAGCGTTTGACCAAAGTTTTGTTTGAACTAAAAGACAATATCAGTAGATTTAGGAACAGAAACGATATTCCCTTCATGAGGAAGGAGTCGCCAGAGCAGCGGCGACGCTGCCTGTAGCCACTCCTGCCGGTAAGACATGCTCCACCTGCCTCACCCGCCCGGGAGCTGCTGCTGCCGCTCTCACTGCTGGAGGGGCAGAGCTGGGACGCAGCTGAAATGTGGCCCGACAGGTCTGATGGGATCCCACACACACACACACACACACACACACACACACACACACACACACGCACAGAGTGAACGAGCGAGAGACACGGAGACAGTCAGAAAGGTTGCTGACTGACTGACAGCCAGGTAGACTCAGGAGCAGCCTGGACGGGAATTAAAACAATGGTGCACTTGTGTTTGTGTCGCTGAGAGGGAAACTGGTTCTCACCTGATCGATTCACTGACTGTGAGGAAACTTCTGTGGACCCCCTCCCCACCAGCACCACCAGCACCACCAGCACCAGCACCACCAGCAGCACCAGCACCAGCAGCAGCAGCAGCAGCAGCAGCAGCAGCAGCAGCAGCAGAGGGGACAGGCTGGAATTTCCCCTCCTCTTGTGTGACCGGAGCCGGGGGTCGATGGTCCCCCTGAGGGTTTGAGTAGAACTCAGGAAGGAGAGCGTGAGGAAGGGGCGGGAGGAGGCCGGGAGAGGGAGAGGAAGAGAAGCAAGGAGTGGACCGAAGAGGAGCCATGCGTCGCTACGGTGCAGGACCGACTGTGTCCACCACCACCACAGAGGACCCCCAGGAGTCTTTAAATGAGGTAAGACCTCCCGGACACTCACCCCAACTCCCCCTCAGCATTCTCTCTTCCTCTTTCCCTTCCTCTTCTTCTTCCTCTGTGTTTTGCAAACAGCTCCCCTCCCATGTTGCTGCTGCAAACACTTGTTTCTTGTCTGTTTGGAGGGTTTTCTGTCCCGGGACCAGCTGAGGGTTCTGCCAGGATGTGTTTGGGAGCAGGAGGGTGTAATGGGAGCTGCATCAGCCTCTCATGTCATGTTTATTTGAGCAGCTCGCCTGAAAAATGGCCAATTGTACCAGAGTTAATCCCACTGTTGTCTGAGACAGAAAAAAACACAATGTTATTTAGAAAAACACAAACAATACCAGCAGATTTATTGATGCAGCGGTGTATTTATCATCTTCTCTACTTTATTCTTTTAGTATACTGTTTCCATTTTGGATGAACGTGTCCATTATGCTGCGTTTATATGAATTTTGGAGCTCCAAACCTCAGACAGTGCTACTGGAATGTCACATCTTCTCTATTCTTTCTCATAATTCTAATTAGGAAAGATCGGTTAATAGCGTCATGTGTGTTTCTTACAGAGGAGGATCAGACGTCTCAGACTGACTCTGCACGCAGGCGAAAATGAAAACAAGGAGCCAAGAACTGCAAACTCAGAAGAAGTAAGTCATGAATCTCCTCCTGGGAATGTAGTTGAGTGTCTCAGCACCTGCAGACGCAGCTCAATTAAGCTTTGAGAAATGGACTTGAATGAACGCTCTGTTTAAACAACATTTCATCTGAGATAAATGTACAACACACACACACACACACACACACACACACACACACACACACACACACACACACACACACACACACACACACACACACACACACACACACACACACACACACGTAGAGTTAGCACCAAAATCACAACATTATTATTTTCATTTTTTTCATCATTTTTTTAGGAGAATGAAAATACTTCGAAAATATTTAACATTTAAAAGAAATTGCTGCAATTTATCTTGTTTTTATCATCTGGTTACACAATCATGGCAGAAGTGTGTGTGTGTGTGTGTGGGTGTGTGAGAGTGTGATACTGCGTACACAGCTGTTTCCCATTTACTTCAAAGCTCCGCTCAGACTCCGTAAATCTATCAGTTATCACTGAAAATATTTGAAATACTTGTGATGGTTGTATAATTTATGCTCAACTGAGGCTACCGAGCACTTGAAAGGCTACAAAATTGAGTAAATATAGCTCTCACACACACACACACGCGCACGCACACACACACACACACACACACACACACACACACACACACACACACACACACACACACACACACACACACTGTCTACAAAGCTGCAAAAGGAGTATCTGTGTGTTTGTCCACGACGTGACTGTATCCTCTTCAGTACATATATTGTCCCTCATTTGTTTGTTTTTGGAGCTCCGTTCGTCTTTATATGTTTTCAGGATGAAGAGATTGATCTCACAGTGTGTGTGTGTGTGTGTGTGTGTGTGTGTGTGTGTGTGTGTGTGTGTGTGTGTGTGTGTGTGTGTGTGTGGATTTGACTTGTTGGTATCCAAGGATCTTTCTATTCATACTTCCTGTAGTTCTAAAGAGAAACACGGAGGTGCATTTTGGGTGAACCTTGGCCGTGCAGCGTAGTGTAGGTGTAGGTGTAGCTGCCACGCCTCCACACACTCCCCTGATAACACACTGCTCTAACCTGTGGATGTGCTTCCCCTCCAGACGGCACGACCACGCCTGCTGCAGCTAATAGAGGACAGTGGGGTCAAGGGTGAACGTGGAGTGGGGGAGTGACACACGTGTGCGCTGCAGTGACGTGGACCTGAGTGTTTGCTCAGTGAGGACAGTGACTCTGCTGCACCTCTGACAGATGCCGTAAAAATAATATTATCACAGCTTCAGTGAGGCTGGAGCTGCTGATCCACGTCCAGGCTTTGTTGTCGGGTTATGCTGCCATGGTGATATTTAATTTAGTACATGAAAGAGATTTAAACGTGGCTGTTGTAAGTGAGCTTTGATTGAAACGCTCTGGTGTGGCATTAATATATGCCGCACTTCATCCCAGATCAGGCAAAATAAGGTTAGCTAAGGAGGTATCGGGTTTTCATGTGTGGAGAATGGCCTGACAGACAAATGCAGCGCTGCAGACCTTGAACTTGTTTAGAATCCTTGTACATTGTAAATATACTTTGGACTCAAAGCAAGCAGGAATAGTCAGAAATGCGTTTGTGCAGTTGTGCTGTGAACAATGTGTGTCCTGTTCAGGATGAATCCATTGTTAAAAACGCTGTAGTTACAACAGATGCAATCGTTTTTACTCCATTTATTAACGGTGTGGACGAGTCTTCAGCTGACATGTTGATGGCACTCACAGTCACAGGACAGGAAACCCTTGACAGTCATGTTGTAGTTCAGAAGAATGCTGCCTGAAGAGGGTTTTACCAGAGACCTTGCAAGGGTGTAGCCTGTAACCTGACACAGCTCGGGAGAAACTCCAACAAGCAACTTTAGACCTGGTGGAGGTCTAATATGTCTGCAGCCTGACACACACAGAGGACCTGGACACAGTTGCTACATGCAAGTTTCTGCCCTGACATCATTGAATGGAGTCCAGTGAGTCGCCTGAGAGAGGCTCTTCACCATGATTGCAAAACCAGCTGTGTTGGAAATAATGCAGTGTTCCTCTCTGCCCGAAGTTTACAACACAGCCATGTCGCACGGGGAGTAATTTCATGTGCATGTGTCAAACAGTAAATAGTCTGGCAGCAGCGTGACAGTATTATTCAAAGGTTTTTCACCTGTTTGCCTTATCCAGACACCTGTCTGAGAGAGCACGCTATAAAAAGTTAGCAAACAAAGGGAACCCAGGTGCTTCTCCCACCATAATGACAGGTTCAGCTCCCAGAAGCTGGTGGGAGCTGCTGCCTCTGCGCTCGAACACTGGCCGCTTTGAGAAAGGCAGCGCTGCAAGTGGAGCGGCTGCAGCGGGAAAACATAAAGACGTGCGCTGTTTCCCCCCTCGGATGGAATTTACATCCGCAGCAGCGGACCTCCCCAGTCTCCACGGCATGCTATCTGTCGAGAGCACACACACACACACACACACACACACACACACACACACACACACACACACACACACACACACACACACACACACACACACACACACACACACACACACACAGCCAGCATTGTTCTCACCCATTCATCTCCCATTATGCTTTTCTGTCTTTGTTTCTATCTATCTATCTATCTATCTATCTATCTATCTATCTATCTATCTATCTATCTATCTATCTATCTATCTATCTATCAGCACTTACTGAATCAAATTTAGTGGCGGGTTATGGAGGAAGTGTTAGTGTTGCCTGGGAAACCATTTTTCTCAGGCGATGATGTCATTCGGGTTATTTGCAGTTATTTGTAATAACGAGTGTCGCTGGTTTCCCTCATTTGGCCTCCTGCTCAACAACTAAGCAGAAATGTGACCTTTGCTGATGATTTTGCCTCTCTTTCAATAAAAAACGAATTAAAAGTGAATTGATCAATTGAGCAGAAGGTGCCTGAGGTGCTCAGTTTTGTATATTTATGTGGTTTCTTACATCTGTACATGTTTTTTTTTACATATTGTTTTGTAGAAACATCTACTGAAGTTAGATAATCAGCTGTTATGGTCAGAGTTGACTTTCAATGACGTTTTAAGGTATAATAGAAGTAAATATGTGACATGCGTATTTGCCTGAAACTCTTTTTTTATATTGCAGGCCCAGAAGGAGAAGGATGTCAAAGAGAGGTGGCAGAAGAAGAACGGGCTGATCCAAAGAGAGAGGCCGGCTGGCAGGGAGTCGCCCCAGCCGGTAGATGGTCTCACGCAGCACACGAGTAGCAGACATGACACTGTGAGACACACACTGGCCCGTCACCAAACCTGGAAAACATCTTCCTGCGCGAGCGTTTCTGGTCCTCGTTAATAATTAATTGATCCCGGAAAAATAGTTTGAGGTGACAACAATTTGCGTTCATTTTTGTGAACCTTCCAAGCAAGAGAGTGGCTACAGTATTCAATCATTTATAGGAAGTGTATTGTCTTTAATGATGGACTTTCTTTCACAAGCCACCTTTCTGCAGAGGTACAAAAGGGACGGCAGCAGCTCAAGTTCGGAGCTGCTGAAATGTGATACCGTCAGTACACCCTGCATGTTTAGACGCTCGTTCCCAGCCTCCTCTTTCCTGTGCTCAGCGGCACCGGAGCTGGAAATACCTGACCAAGTGCAAATATGCAGGCGCTCGCATCCAAGACATGTGTGCACAAAAGCGCATAAATACAGAAATACAACAATGACACGAATCAGCCAAGCTGTCTGGAGAAACCTGACCTGTGCAATCTTGCTTCCCTCAGCCCCACAGAGACATGACCAATGGGGTCCCGGGCGCACCGCTGCAGCACCATGAGTCCAAAGTGTCCGGCGAGAGGACTGGCTCGGAAAGACAGCAGGAGGTGATGGCCCGTCAGTGGACGGTCAGTCACCTTCAGGATGAGATGAGGTACATCAGAGAGGTGAGTGGACCCAGGCAACAAACAGCCAGGCCTTCAGCAGGTCTGTGAGCTGCTGGCGTGTTCTCCTGCTGGAGATGGTGTCCGCATGCTGCGTGTCTGTGTGCAGGTTAGAGACTCTCTGGAGAAGGTGAGGGAGAGGATGTACGGACAGTTCGGCGGAATGCAGCAGTCCATGCAGAAGCTTTCACAGGAAATCAGGGTAAAGAACATCACAGTTCCACATGACTGTCTGTCAAACTGTGTGTGAAGCTGTGAATGAAGGTGAAAATGCAGTCTACCCTGTGTGTCTGCAGGAGGCTAACTCTCATCGGAGGAGTCTGGAGTCAGAGGTGAAAACCCGGGCGTCAGCCATGGATGCCTATGACCAAATGAACAGCTCTCTCGTATCTGCTAACATCAACCTGCAGGTAACCAGCGTAATCTTAACATCTGCCCCCGGTTGGTCTTTACTGGTACTGCACAAATATACAAGTAACCCTTTCGGCCTTGACTGGCGAAGTTCATTGACAGACTTTGAAGTCTGGGTGTGTGTGGGACTCGATAATGTGCAGTCAGATGTCATTATGTAGCCAGTGGTGGTTTGATTAGTGTTGATACCCGAGGGTTGTTGTCATGGCAACCTGGGCCACTCTCGTGTGTCTGTTATTAGCTCGTGATAGTTAGTTTGTGGCACGAAGTTTGATCAAAGACTGGCAGATATTTGGGCCTGTGCCTCCGTGCTTCGGCCTGAAGAGTCATGTGGCTTCCTGGCAGCTTTTGCACATCGTCTTCTCTGTATATTGGTGCTTTTACGTCACTGCAGATATTGGTTTGCTTGTATAAGTAAAGTGTGCTTTCTGTGCAGAAATCCCTCCTGGAGAACTGCCAGATCAGAATGGACAGGAGAGAGGAGCTGAAGAGTCTGAAGAACACCTGTGAGAAAGCACAGCAAAAACTTCAGGAGAAGGAGAAGGAGCTGGCTGCTGCCCAGGCCGAGAACCAGACCCTGAGACTGCAGGTAATCCTGGGCACACATCTCTGGCTAAAATCAATGGCGAAATAAGATTTATACAGATCAAATTATTCCTGAGCAGTCAAGAGCTTAAATAGTCTAATTTATGAAATTGCATCATTAGACTTTTAGATTACCACACATGTGTTCAACGCAGCAAACATGTATGAAACATATCACTTGCACGCTTCAGTCTAATGGTAATAATGAGTAATCTGACTTCATTCCTGGTATTCAGGTGGAGTCTTCTCGGGAGGCTCAGGCTCAGGCGCTGCAGGAGCTGTCGGCCAAGCTGGAGCAGGAATATGATGAAAAGCTGCAGGTGGAGCAAGAAAAACACCGAGAGGAGATCGAACAACTACAGGTCTGTGCATCCAGCAAATAATCTGGGAGGGAAATTAGAGCTGACAGAGTTTCACATGAAGCTCCTAAAGTTCTGTAAAAAAGAAAAAACAAATAGCATAAATGTACGAGGATTTCTTAAACTGCTTTATATATTGACAAATCAGCGTGAACCCTTTTTAAGTAGCGCTCTGACGTCTATACTTAACGACATTTGCACTGACACAGGCCCAGCTTGATGACTACATCATGAGACTAGAAGAGGCAGAGAGGAAAATCAGAGCTGCAGAGGCCAGGATTGCTGAAAAGGACCAGAGGATCACAGAACTGGAGCGTCTGCTGGGCTGCATGGGGACGGTAAAGCATATCTCTAGTACAGACAGCAGAAATGACATAATCTGCACTTACACAGTCAGCACTCTCACTAGTTGTTTTCTAGTTATTATTATTATTATTATTATTATTATGACGATGAATAATAATAATAATAATAATAATAATAATAATAATAATAATAATAATAATAATAATAATAATAATAATAATTTAATTTAAATGTATTTTATTTTACAGGAAAAGACTCAACTCCAGAAGAAGCTGCAGGAATGTGAAGAACGCCTTCAGCTGTTGGAGCTGTCAGACACCACTGATGCCAGCGTGGTCAGAAGGTAGAAAAAAGAGCTTCCATAAACAAAACATTTTAAGGAAATGCTCTCAGATAAAGTTATCAAAATCGACCAGTATGTTGCTGAGGTGTGAAATTCCAGGAAAAGCAATGAAAAGCCCTTTTTTGAGCAGCATGCATGTTGACTCTCCTGGCTGCTTTAGGTCCAAAGATCTGCAGGGCGAAACTGCGAGTCTCCGCGAGAGGATCAAACACCTGAACGACATGGTGTTCTGCCAGCAGAGGAAAGTCAAAGCCATGATTGAAGAGGTGAGGAGAGCTGATTTAGTCACACTGGGAAAATCAAGCAGCACAGATCTGCTGTTGTACCCTGCAGCAGAGCTCCAGGGAAGAGTTGTGTTTGGCAGCATAAAAACATGGCACAAGCTTAAGGCTTGATATGAAGAAACATAAAAGAAAAATGATGATGGCGCAATAGTAGAATTTCAACTGGGCCCCAAAATCATGTCAACTTTAAAGCCAAAAATAACCTTCCAATATCTACAATTTGTGAATTATGACTAAGAGGGATTCATGGAAACACTGCAGATATCTGCAGATGGAGTTATCTTCATTCAGCAGATGTGTTAGTCATTAGTCCTCTGTTTGATTATTGTGAGCAGAGAAAACACTTGTTTTACCTGAATGTTGTCTTTCTGACTGAAGGTGGAGTCGCTGCGCGCTCAAGTGGCTCAGAAGGACATGTTCATCTCAGAGCTCCTGGACAGAATTGCAATAGTGGAGTGTGAGGTAGGACGAGCGTGTGTTAAACATCTGTGTGTTGTGATGGTGTGGTGTGGTTGCATGTCTGTACACGTGCCTGACGGACTGGGTTGCTGAGCGCTGTCTGCATCATCTGCTTGTGTTGCTGCACCTGTCATGCCACTTGCGCTCATGAAGTGACTTCAGTCCTTTGCATGTGCCTGACCTGACGGTGTTGTTTCATCTTTTCCTTTTCCTAGAATACTGAATTAGAAGACAAGCTGAAGTATTTTATGTCCATACAGAATAGGCCACAGGAGGCTTTGGAAACCCAGGAGATCGGAGTGGGCTGTGATCTGCTTCCCAGGTAATAAGCAAAGATGGAGATATCTTTCTGCTTGTGTTTGATGTTTCCTTCAGATGTTTCTCACGCTGATGTGTAAATGTGTGACCTGTAGACATGCACCTGAAAGACTGGATGTTGAAACTCCATGTGCACAGCCTCATCTCCATCTCTCACCAGCCCATCATGCTCCATCTTCCACCGAACCTCCATCTTCCGTAGAGTCTCCATCTTTCACAGATCCTCCATCTTTCGCAGATCCTCCATTTTTCAGAGATCCTCCATCTTTCGCAGATCCCCCATCTT
>BJFM01000205.1:480337-507993 GCA_016586285.1 Arothron firmamentum | reverse complement strand
GGGTGGACTCTATTAAAAAACTGTGATAGAGACTTTTAAGCTTTTGCAGATTCAACTTTGAGAAACAGATTTTAGGTTTGGTTACAATATTTGACCTGATGTGACAGGAATGTTTTCCCACCCATCACACATCCTGACAGGTGTGGCATTCCTAAATGTACCCTTGAGCACAGCGCTTCAGCTCACTTATCACAGCTTCATTTAAACGGGGCAATAAAACAATCCAGCTGCGTAAACATGTTACAGAATGTGTGAAATCGAAAACAGAGAGCATCTTTAATGCTCCCTGGATAACTCTGTCAGCCGCAGTGGCCAATAAATCATTTTCACTCCCGATTTCAAGATTTAAGAGCCCAGTATTTGTCACATTTGGGGCACCACGCTGGGCCGAGGTGTCACTTTCTTAATGTCTATTACTGTGAAAGCTCACTGTCCCAAATGGCAGAGAGGGAGGCCCCATTTGGGGAGGCTGGATGCAGCCGTGACAGCATGAATCCGTTCTAAAGGACTGGCCTTTTACACCTGTGTGTCACACAGGGGAGCTTCAGCTGTGAGTGGGAGCGTCGGCCATCTGTGTGCTCTTGTGGTAGCTCCAAGGATAGTCCGGAAAACATCCCATGTGAAATCTGTTTTCGAAGTGTTCCGAATCCTCTAAACTGACATAAATGTGCTTTACAACTTCTGAAAGACACAGGCTGTGACTCACGACCTAGCTTAATTTGTGAGGTTTTATGTAACGGTGGATCTACAGTGAGTTTTGTGCGCCAAAGCATTAGCTCTGGAGATGAGGTCACGCAAACATGTAGCTTGACTTTGCGGGGGTGGAGCTGATTGTGTGGCTGAGCGTTGAAAGCTATAATTGCTCACTAAATAAGCGTCTCTCAGGGGTGGCCAGCCTGTCTTTCACATGAGGTCTGCACAGCGTCCTCTCCCCCCTCACCTGCAGCAGCATCCAGGATGCTTGCTGCTGATGCTCTTCTCCCAGTGGCGGGGAAACAAGAAGACAGCAAATGTGGAACATCCTAAGGAGTGCTTTTGGAACAACTGCACGCACTTGATATGGCAGCTGATCCAGATTTGTCACCATGAGACAAAACCCCCAGCAGGGTTTACACTTCAGACAAGCCCAGCGGCTTCCCGTTAGCATTTCACTCCAATTTTTGTTCTTCTTCTTCTTCTTCTTCAACAGATCAGAGCAGCTTGCTACATTCCTTAAGCTCCTGTGGCTTTTAATGAGCATTTTAATATCAGAGAAAGACAAACGTCTTTAACAACAATGACACCAGAACAGTTTCAACTCTTCGTCTCCATCTGTTTGCAATCCCAGTGTAATGCTCTCATCACCTGTTTCCATGGTCCCGCTCACATCTGGCTTACATTAAAACACACATGCACGCACGCACGCACGCACGCACGCACGCACGCACGCACGCACGCACGCACGCACGCACGCACGCACACACACACACACACACACACCGAGTTACCAGAGGTGCATTTTTCCTCCTTTTTTGTGTGCATTTTACTTTAGTTTATGTTTCTGAGGACTACAACTTAACATCTGAACACCCTTCTGTGTTTCTGTCTGCAGTTGGCTTTAAGGTTCAGAACCAGACTCCGAACATATTAAACACAGGAGTTTAAATACTCTGTAGGGTTTATTGCAATGTAAAACATATTTACAAAGATAACAAAAGGGCTCCGTTCTCAAAACTGGCAAAGAAACATTTTGTTCCCTTGTTAAATGTTTACTGCAGATACAAGTACATTATATTTAAAAGAAATCTGTAAGAAATCTATTTCCCTGCCTCAGTCTGGAATCTGTGTATCCGTTTTGTCTCTCCCATGGACACCAGCTGTGCAGCTGGTGCTAGCTGGAAACGATGTTTAGCCTGTAGTCGTGAGGGAGTTTTAACACAATTCTCCCCTGTGCATTCAAGGAAGCGGTAATGTCATGCAATCGGGTCTATGTTATCGCCGTATGAATCCTGAGAGTGATGTCAGAGGAAAAAGGAAACTCGCTAACTCCCAAACCAAAAGAGCAAAGGTTAGGCAGGCTGGCAGAGTCCCAGACTGGCTTAATGACCTTTCCTTATTTTTTTTTCTCCCCTCTCTCTTTCCTTAAAAGCATACTTGCTTCCTTCAAATGGCTCACACAGACAGGGTGCTGCTTCCTTTGGCGTATCTGCTGATGAGCTGTGTGTAATCTTAATGGAGCAATAGTTGTCATTCCGTGGTTAAAGATTACAGCTTTTTAAATGAATCATCCCCGGAGATAGCTCCGAATTGATGAAATGCGCTATTGTAAATTAATGGAACTGAAAGGAATGGATGGACAAACTAATTCATTCAACACGTTAACAGCTTTTCCTCATTTGTAATGAAAATTCCATATCACATCATCTGTGATGTGAAAGTGGCCTTTTTTATCCAGTGGATATTCAAACTGAGTCTTTTCTTCTTGGAGGAGTCAAACTTAGAATCTTGGTGTTACGCATTGTAATGTAGCTAAACTGTTAATATTTAAAGAAAGAAAGAAAGAAAGAAATAAAAAAGCATGCAAGTACCAAAAGTTCAGTCTTTGTGATTCTGTTCAAGTTTACACACAAAATGAAGTGGAATGACAGAATTCAGGGAATTCTGGGTATAAATGTTTGGTTCTTGTGGCTCTGCAGGAAGATTACACAACACCATATTAGAGACGTACTATTACCTGAGCCTCATCCTATTGATAGTCTCTGGATGTCACGCAGAGATTAAGCATTCGAGTGTAGGAGGGAGTTTGGACTTTTGTGTTTTAAATACTTCCTGCAGACATGTCCCACTGTTACCAGGTCATTCTGTATGACAACATCTGCTTTATTTTTCCTGATTTGAGGGCTTCCCTACACGCCTGGTGCCGACAGTGTTCTTCTGTCTCGGCAGAGGATGCAGTCTGTCCAGGGATCTCACACGTTTAAAAAAACCCTTTGTCTCTTCTGGCACTGCCTTCTTGTGTCTTTCTCCTTTGGAATGAAAAAGACAAAGTGTGAAAGTTACCAACAGACCAGAATCGGCATATCGTCACCTTCTTAAAATAATTCCCTAAGTCTTTTTTTTGGGAAAAATGTTTGGTTTTTTTGCCTAAATCATCTCCTCATGATGCTGGCCACCTCTGGTAGAATTGCTTACATCCTCAGTTAAACAGATTTTGCCATTCTACCCCTTTAGTGTAATTGCCTAACCCTAACCCTATTCCACAAATGGTTCAGTTTTTTTTGTTTCTTGAAAAATCGGGGAAAAATGACTTTTTATTAGTAATTATTTTAAGAGGGTGATGTTATGAATGACAGAAAAAGTGACCTTAAGAGTGAAGATTTATTTGCATTTTCAAGTGTTTTGATTTACCTGCCTTCCTGAGTGGGTTATTTGCTGCTCCATTCCCTGTTGCAGTTTTCCCATATCATCACATGGAAACACAAAAGGATGCTTTCATCATTTTCACCTCAGCTTGTGTTTGGACACAGAGCTCCCAAACTCCAGAAACAGGCCTCTAAAAGGACATAATGAATAGACCCTCCCCAAACCTGCTTTATTCATGTCAAGATATACACAAGCACATCTGGAGGATACTGAATTTATTACTGTGAACAATTAACACAATGGTTTGTTGGTCTTTTAAGGCAGCGTGTTTTTTTTCATTATTGCCAGTATTCACTGGCCCTTTCATTCTCTGGCCCTTAACGCTCAGAATGCTCAGATAATGACATAAATAGAACTCTGTCTTTGTGTGTGTGTGTGTGTGTGTGTGTGTGTGTGTGTGTGTGTGTGTGTGTGTGTGTGTGTGTGTGTGTGTGTGTGTGTGTGTGTGTGTGTGTGTGTGTTTGTGTGTGTGAGAGAGAGAGGAAGAGAAACAGAAAGAGAAAGAGAGTGGTAAAGATCAGTAGCTTGCATCAGGTCCATATGTCCATCTTTGACTCATATGTGGTCACATGGACAGATGGAAACTATTTCAACATTATGATATTTCTGATCATTTCAATGACATCACTCTGGGCTATTTTAGTTGGTTGTGAAGAGGCTGACACCCTTGAGCTTTTATAAATAGTTCCTGGTGAAGTATTTTATTGGCCACACTACACAGATACCAGTCAGAGGATTAGTCAAACTTCCAGTTGGGGCCTACTCGCATATCCAAACCTCCCTTTTGTCCACTAAGGTCGTCTCTGAGCGCCTCAGTCTGACTCAAGCTTGGACATGTCAGGCACATGTTTCATGACCTCCACAGTCACAATGTCACCATCTCATTAAGTGTCAGTCAGTTAGAAATGAGCGCTTTCATTAGACTCAGGATGAATTTGGCGCACTGTGGAGAACCAATACATCACCTCAGTCTCGCTGTTCCTGAGGATCCCAGCGGCTGAGTCTCGAAAAGCGCGCTAGCGTTGGGCCTGTGGGGATATTGAGCAGGAGGAGAGTTTAGCATGCGAATGGCTCTAATAGATCATCTTTCTGAGCATAGGCTAATGGCAGGTGAATGATACTTATCAAGATTCGTAAGTGCTCCTGGCAATAAATACACAGTTGGGGTCATTTGTATTGGGATCCGAGTGTTGATGGATATGATTACCACTTAACCTTGGAGTAATTCCAAGGCACAATTTCAATCATTCGATACATTATCCGTCCCATTACGACTTGACCAGTCTTTATGGAGACCACTCCTTAATGCAAAAATATGTTTTATGTGATTAATTTAACTGGAGGTGTTGGTGACCTATTCATCTTATGGATGAACACACATCAAGATACCACTAACCTTTTATTTTCCAAAGGGATATTATGTTACTATTTATGACCTTTGGGTACATTCAAGTATAAGATACAGAGCCACAGGCAGTGACTTTAACAACACATAAAGGTATAATCTTTCTAAAACAAAACTAAAACAGGCCTCTGGGTATTTTATGTGCTTCTAGCTGATTCCTGCTCTGCATTTCTCATCCAACACTTGACCTTGACCCTGTCTCCAACAATTGCATATGAAGGATTTCATTCCTAAACACTGTAACCGTTAGCAAACAGAAACGCTTTGGTTTTGCACACGATCACTCACAGCAGGTTAAGGTCAGCATCTGAGCCTGGATGTTACTCTAATACCTGGTCAAAATTCATTTAGGATAGGGTGTCTCCTGCCTGTCTTCTTCTTGCTTTCATTACACACTCTCGTCTGGCCTGCGTTGAGTTATTGGTCACTTTGGCCACCCCTGCCTTCCCTGGCTTTAAGAGGTTTATTCCCATGTGACTCTGGTGCAGATTCTGGCCTTCTCATTTTTTGCAAAATGTACTTGAGTTACTTTCACTTCTCTCAGCTTCTGCAGCCAAGCAAAGAACTGCCTTCAGTGGGGCAGAGAAGAACACGATTATGGGCGCGTTCACGCCTACTGATTTCAGTCCATTTAAAAAGAACCCCGGTTCCTTTTCCTGCACCCCCTGGTGTGGTTCATTTCAACCATTCATCACACATGTGTGCATACCAAAACACTCGGACCAAGACCACCAGAAATAGTTGGCCAGAAACATCTAGTGCAGTCCACTCCATCAGAAAACATCAAAAATGGCAACAAAAGCCAAGAAATGCTTGATTCTACAGACTGAAGCATAAATACAAGCAGACAGGTTAAACCAAAAGGAGGTGAGGAGGTTCTCAATAAGACTTTTTCACGTACATCCAGGACTGAATTCAGGTTCTCCTCCTTAAACCTGTTCTCCTTTCACCTGTGGACAGCCTCGTCCTGCCCCTCCGACCGTTCAGGTGTTGTCCTTAAACTGGTGTTGGAGAAACTCTATCTGAGATCACAACACACCCTTGGATAGTTAACAAATCGCCAAAGCAATGAATATTTATCCTCTGGGAATCATAAATGTCTGCACTGAATTTCATTCCAAGTTTGAAAATATAAAAAAAATATTGAACATGTAAGAATCCTGTCTATGCTTTATCCTCTGGGGACAATAAATGTCTCTTCTCAACCCATGATAGAACAATCACGTGACGACTTAATGCAGGAACTCACTCCGTTTCTTACAGAATTTGATTTATGAAGAACACAGTCAGACAAGATATTCAGATATCAGATTTCCACCTTGTGGAATATAAAATAAGAAACAGGAAATCAAGAAGTCCGCTGCTTTAGAAGGTATCATATTTAACTTGAAATGATTTACTGCTTTTTCATGTTATGTTTTACGCCTTGCAATTTATAGCTCTTAAACACAAAATTCCTCATTCATTTACGAGTGAAGAAAGAAAACGCAATCATATTTTATTTTTATTCACTATGTCTCTTAATACACAACATAAAGGTTGTCGCAGCATCTGAGTGTGGAGGAGTCTGCTCAGTCCACACTTACACAAGACTGGGAGGAGAAGCACTAAAGTTACACAATGTGTTGGGAAGCAGGCATCCCCTGACACACACACACACACACACACACACACACACACACACACCACCGCAGGCATGTTGAGCTGGAGTTTAAATTCAAATCAAATTCAATTCAGTGTAGGTCATTTCTCACCTGTAAAGTGTCTTTAAATGTCTAGAAAAGAATTCTAGAAGAGACGAATGAAGAGGTCCAGACGCGGCCCTGCAGCTCCCCCTCAGTCAACATGCAGGATGATAATACGGAAAAACAAAACAGATGCAACGAGCAGCACTGTTATCTTGCTGGAATATTAACTAAAGCTATAAACAGAGCCTGTGAAGGATGAGGGCCCATCTGGACAAAGGGTGAATGTCCTTGTCCGTGTGTGGTCTGTTTCCAGGCCCATGTCCTTAACAGCAGGGTTATGTTGGGAAAGAAGTCTCATTAAGAGCTGTGGACTTGAACAGAAGGTTTTTTTTACAGGATATTTCAGTGATTTAAAATAATTTCCAATCTTTTTAAAATTACACTAAAGGTGAAAGTGTGAGCTGGGTATTTTTTTTTTTAAGCTGTCCGTATATAAAGTCTTTTTTGTTACAGCTGTGCTAAAGCGGGAAACATACCTATCTTATTTAACACTTTTCTTTTAGAGAACATATGTGGTTTTTGGGCTGCACTTTGAACCAGTAAGTGTGTGTCTGTGGTGTGACACCCTGTTGTGTTCACAGAGTGCTGCAATAAGGAGGACGCTTTATCATCTTGTTTCTGGAAATGCTGTAGAATCCAACTGGGACGAGAACTGTGGGAAAGTGTATCCTTATCATTCAAAGAACTGCTGAAGTGCAGTCTCATTTATTCATATTACAGCAGCCTGACTCTTAAGCTTTAGGTTTAGCCTCTCTCTGTGCATGACTTCTATTGTAATAACAAAAAGTATCTGTAGCAAGTTAATGTTTGGACTTTTCCTGCTTCATATGAAGAGAGAAATCAGTCATTCAAATTTAAAAGGTTATTTTGTCTCTATCAGCAAGATGATCCCTGTTTACATTTTTCACACTCTAAAATCATCAGTTCCACTTTTGACAACGTAAACCATCTTTTATCCCGAGAGTCTTATACTCAAACTAGACAAAGCACATCTGTAAATAATAAAAGGAACGATGACTGAATGTTTCAAGGTGCTTTCACAGCTTTCAAATATTTCAGAGCATTATGGAGTATTAGCCAGACAAATACTCTCTAGTGTAATTGTTAATATATCGCTCGTGTTGCCTTTTCAGCTCACTCTATTATCTCCCACTTTAATGTTTTACTGACTGAGTCTTAGAGATAGTAACGCAGTAAAATGACAGCGTTTGCTGTTGTCAGGGAAGACAACCCATCTCTCAGTCTAAAGTTCATCCTCTGTTATTTCAACCTGCAATTTTAGCACCGGCATTAAACTGTTAAACAGAAAAGCCTAAAAAACTCTAACAACTGCTACATAAATTGTCCTTGATGGATGTTAAAAGTTGCACACTGAGCTGTTGAACTCTGACCTGCTCAGTTTTTGTTTTGCATGTTCAGCATAACTGTTCTCCTCCTTTACCCAGCCAGCCATCAGTAGGAGCCCCCCCACCCCCCGTATGAGTCTGGTCCTGTTCAAGGTTTCTTCCTGTTAAAAGGGAGTTTTTCAAGCTGCTGTTAGTTGTTTGGAGGTCAGGCTCTAAATTTTCTATAGTTGAACTGAATTGAATTAAAAGTAGTAAATGTACAGATGTCAAGTGAAGTGAAGCCTTTTCTTTAAAATGTTTCAATAGTAGTAAGTGGAATAAAAACTGCATTTAATGTGTCTGACTATAATTAATAATTTCTTTGGATCATTTAATTTGAAAATGATATCATAAGTTTTGTAAATATACATATTTTATGAATACATTTCTAATGGACTGATCATCAATATTAATGTAAGACATTTGTATTTTAAGAGCTTGAGCAAGCTGTGGATGTTCTGGATGTATTAAACACTCAAAAGCAAATTTCCAGTAAAAAAAAAACTGGAAAAACTTTTTAACTGAAAAAGAACTATGGTCATATCATAATTTCATTACATATGATTGTATAAACATAAACATGGACATCAATGAACATCAGTTACATAATGAGGTTTAAAATAGATCCACTCCTTGTTTAGCAGTTAAGGGTAAAAAAAAAAAAAAAGGTTAAAATCTTCATGTTTACATCAGTCAAAGGATGACATACAGTGTTAAATCATACAAGCTAAAATATAAACAAAGATAATTAGGCCAAATTCAAATCTAAAACATCATTTCATTTATTCATATCAGAGGAAGGACGACATCGGTGGCCTTGAACGTGCAGAAACTGTTTAAATTCTTCTACCAGACGATGACACGCGATGTTCTTGACGATCATACTGCACAGTACAAAGAAAACCTGATACCCAAGGTACGACAAGTTGCTTGTAAAGAGTAGTTTGCAAGTGCAGCAACTGAGTCTCTGAGCATCCAGCATGTGGGAGGGGAGCTTCTGGAGGGCGCGGGTCATTACCGGGGTTTGCAGAGTGTAGTTTGGGTCCCCCGTCGTGCCTGTGAGTGCTTTAATGTAGTTAGCAGAGGAGGTACACATTATGGGGATATAATTCAGTTCAGTGGTTGTCAGAGGAGAGACGGTCCACGGATTCAAGGTTGGTTGAGATAGCTGGACAGGAGGGTGGGGGGGCCGGCAGCATGTTGTTACAGCCAGGATTCATGGGAGACATGATTAGTTTTATGGTTAATGTAGCTTTCCAACATCAGGCGCACTCAGCCATGAGGAAGACGCCGTATCTCCGCCCCCAAAAAGTCTGGCTGCCTTAAGAGTTCTTGGCGACCATCTTGACTGTGATGGTCTTCACCTCCGAGTACTCCTTCAGGCCGTTCTCTCCTCTGGAAACAGACAACAGGAAAATGTAATTCTGCTGCTCAGACTGTTTATGTGGTAACAGGACAACACACAGACGCCAAAAACTGTATTATCCTCTTAGATAAAGATTTGTGTGGGCTTAAGCAATTCTGAAAAGTTAGTTTTCAAAACACAGAGTCATTATTAGCGATATTCAGTGGGCAGGAGACCAAGTCATACTCACAATTCACGTCCGTTGCCAGACATTTTATATCCTCCAAATGGACACTGTGTGCTCAGAGCATTGAAGCAGTTTATCCTGGGAAATACACAAAACATTGATCAAGCTTCTGCATTTAGTTCCTGTTTTGTTATTATAAAGCAGTGCATTTAAAGCAGTCGGACAGCAGCGTCCTTTAAAAATGTTTGGTCGTGGTCTTTGATGGCTTAGAAGCCTCTGCAGTTTGAAATGTTCTTGATTTAACAACATAATTCTATCAGCGTTATCCTCAAAGCTGTTGATTCTGGTTGTGTATTTAAGACCAATATTTGCAGCTGCCTGGGATGGAAAAAGAGGGCAGTTGAAGAAAGCTGGAAGAATGAGAACATGTTACAACTTTCAGAAGGGTAGATCTGTAAACGGTCAGTGTAGCACATGAGGTGAAGGCCAGACAGTAATCCTGTTCACAGAGAGAAGGAAGGGCTGGGTTTTTTTTTTTTTTTAAGGAGTACGTGCAGCTGTTTGAAGCCAGAACATGAAGGAGAGAGAAGGAGAAAGCACTGAACTCAATCTCCACAAGAGGAAGAGACCAGACGATGACTGGGCAGCACGGAGAACGAAAGACAAAGTGGAAAAATGTTTTCTCAGCTTGCAGAGGAGGACTGCATTCAGCTATAACAAGTGGTGAAAATTCTCTTGGCAGATGCCGAATATTTGCTATATTTCCAGCCCTGCTTATAGCCATCTGCAGGTAATTACTAGGAAACAAAACAATTTAAAGCGAACCCATGAAGAAACATTTCATCAAAGTTTCATTCACACTAATTGGGTGTCAATTTACATTTGCAATCTAATGCAGCCTCGTTCCCTTCCACCAGCATGTTGCTCTCCATATTTTCATATCTCGAAGATCTGAGCTCAAAGGGAAAGAAGGAAGGAAAGCATTTTTCTGCGGCTTGTGTAATGATAGCGAAGTGGCACGTCTCCAGCTGAGGGTTTGCGGATGCCAAATTCTGAAATGGTTGATACATCCCACATGAAAAATATTACTGATTGCAGCTAAAGAAACGCAGCAGATGAAACTAACCAGACGGTGCCAGCCCTCATGGCCATGGATATGGTTATGGCTTTGTTAATGTCGTTGGTGAATACAGCCGCAACCAAACCATAATCGGAGTCGTTGGCTCGCTCGATCACTTCCTCGATAGTCTTGAACTTCATGATCTGCTGGACGGGGCCAAAAATCTGCAGCCATACCAAAACAAAAGGTTGGATAAGAAGACCTTTATTATGTTTATGCATGTTTTCACTTAGAAACTGCACGAGGAATGGTAATCATCTCGCCCCGCAATTTAAGCTGCTGTTTACAGTGTTGGCAGAGAGTGTGATGATGTATGAATGTATGATGTTTTAGCCTGTTTGTTAACAAGAATACAGAATCCATTTAGCCCTGAGTTTGGTCACGAAACCGCGATATCACAACTATTCTGTTTGTTATCACATATAAGTTACAGTTGGTCGTCCACGCACCTCCTCTCTGGCAATGCACATGTCGTCCCTCACGTTAGAGAAAACAGTGGGCTCGATGAAGAACCCCTTCAAGCCCAGAGCTTTGCCTCCACACTCCAGCTTGGCTCCTTCGCTGATGCCGCTCTGGACGAACTCCAGCACGCGGGTCTGCTGCTCCCGACTGATCTGCAGAGGAGAACAGATAGTTGAAGACCATTAAAAAAAAAAAAAGCTTTTGGAACCGAAGGAAAAACTGATAGTGGGGAAAAAAAAGAGCAGAACTTGTGCTTAGATGAAACTCCAGCTGAGGGCTGGGATGTGTCGCTCTAACCTGTGGGCCCTGTTCAGTAGTGGGATCAAAGGGGCTGCCGACTATCCTCCTCTTGGCTCGCTCCACGCTCCTCCGAACAAACTCGTCATATATGGACTCCTCCACATAGATACGAGAGCCTGCTGTGCAGCACTGGCCTGCGTTGAAAAACACGCCCTGGTGGGCCTGTTCTACAGCCAGGTCCACTGAGATGAAAGAGAGGATTGTTAATAGCAGAAATGCATTAAAAAGGGCTCAGAATGTAATCACCAAACAGGAAACTATACAGTATGTCTGACGTCAAAGAGAATGCCAGAGCTTGACATTATAACAAATCGCCATCATATCTAACACACACACACACACACACACACACACACACACACACACACACAATGTGCTGTTGCAAAAGGCGTTGTGATATTTAGCTCCCTTGTGCAAATCCGATATCTGACACCTAAGAGACAGAACCCTGCTGTTGCACATAAAGGGTTAACAGACCCCCGTGATTTATGGGTCTTGGCCGAAGCACCCGACTGAGTCAGGGTCCATTCCCCTGATTTACGGGCCTTGGGGAGCCTCTCTCATGGCTGCTTAAAGCATTTGAAGGCTACGGCACCCTCGCTTTGGTGAGCCACTCAGAATTTATATGAAACCCATCCATCCACACAGTTTTCATAGCACTACAAAGACTTTGCACACGTTTAACTTCCATTGTAGACCCTGTTTATCCGCAGGCTGGCGGAACCGTGCAAAGAAGCAAGTGAACACAATGGCTGGCGACGGACCACCAAGTGAGGGACAGGTAAATAAAACATTACAGGACTGCTTACGATCAGCATCTGCAAAGATGATGTTGGGGTTCTTTCCTCCCAGCTCCAGCGTCACTTTCTTCAGGTTGCTCTTCCCAGCTGCTTCTTGGATCAGCTTGCCGACCTGCGAAGGAAGCAGATCTTCGGTTTACTCGCAGTCATTCGGGCCTGCGGTCGGATCAGTAAATCAGCTGGAGCCATTAGATGAAATAAAGAGCCGGTGAGCCATAAACAAGGAACGCACCGGTTGGTTGGCTGAAACACGAGTTCCGTAAACACATGGGATGAATGTGGGGTATATCGCAGGGTTCTGGAGAACATGACACGAGCACAAAAGGATGTTTCAGCCGGTAACAGCATCCCATGTCTAATGAAAGGCAGGAAGCGGCAGCCACAAGGTGTGTGGGTGGTATTCTTGGAGGGCAGTTTGGTATAAAATAGATCTGTTGTGTTAAGACAGAAGGCATTTTGCTGTGGCTTTGGTATCCTACCTCTTTTTTCTTTGCATCCAATTAGGGGTCAGAGTGGCATGACTTTTGGAGTTCAAATCATCCGTCAAGATGTTATGCTGTGGATTGTGGGAATGTTGTGATATCATAATCCTAATCACAGCAACAGTGAACGTAAGTAAACAAAAATGATGAGGACGATTTTCATGTTAAACCCCTGGAAGGAAGGGGAAGGATGGCTGGAGGCTCTCCTGCAGCATATAGTGGAATCATTTATACCCCTGGCTATATCAAATTAAAGAAAAATAACATTAATGTTAAATGCTGATGGAACAGTTTTACTAGCTGTTACCTGTCTTAAATAAGTCTGTTGTAGAGTTAAGTCAAAAGGTGAGGAACCCTGGCCGGGACCTGAGACTGCGAACCCACTGTGGAGGTCAGATCGGCTCTGTCCAAAGGTAAGAAAAGCCCCCCCCCCCCAGTGCTGATCACCCCTAACCCTGATATAATAGAGGCATATCAGTTAATATCAGCTTTAGAAGAGATCAAAACAAATAAACAAACTGAATAAAACAGTGGGGGAATGTCCGTATTTCCCAAAATGGAAAGACAACAGGATGACTTAGCTGCCTGAACGGAGCTTTTCTGTGTTATGTCATGTTATATTAAATCTAGATATCAACGCTCCAGACCACCCTCACACTTCTTATCGTCCTGTTACTCATCTAATCTGTGTTCTTTTTCCACACCACACAAAAAAACACCTCTTCTCTATATTTTATACTTTTTCCATTACTTTCAGAGAAAAATCCTATATAATTGAAACCATTAGAACTGAAGATAATCAGCTCTTGTGCCGCGGGGCTGGTGTCGAATATAAAAACCAACACAATCCTTGGCTCAGCTGCGTGTTTCTGGTGTGTCTTGTCTGTCTTTGATCAGAAAGAGGCTGACTAAGGGGAGGATAGCGTGAGTTGATCCAAGAGCAAAAGAAACACGCTGAGCAGCCAGACTCCTCCGCGTAGACTCACGGTCACAAGAGAGTGTGCACGACGATGAGTGGTGGATGTGAGATCCACCTGCAGCCATACAACCACCTTCCGCGCTGTGAAGGGATGGTGTGGTCGTCTCCCTCCGACACAAAGGAGCTGTGACTCACGGTCTGAGCATCAGCAGGCTGCACAGAACTCACTCCTTCTCTGAATAATTGAGTCCAGATCACTTCAAATGAGAGGAAAAGTCCCTCATTTTTGAGTCAGAGACCGGTGGTTACAGTAGACACTATTTGCATGATAAGGTACAACGTCTTTGAATTTCAGATTTCTTCATGATGCACAATAGTCAACTATTCCATAGGAATGTTTGTGATGAAAACATGGGATTTTAGTAGTTTACTAATAGAATGCGGTAATAGTCTTCTGGAAGATTAAATAATAAAGCCTGTCTAGAGCATAACACGTCAGTTCAAATAACGCCTACAGCTGCAGTGCATTACACGAGGAACCTGTAATTTTAGCCAACAGAATTTTGAGGCTTAATGATGAATTTTCTGTTCATCTATTTTCTGTTAACAGCTTATTATTCCTAGTTAGGGTCACGGAGGAGTCTATGGGTCACCAGTCCGTCACAGGACACACACACCATTAATTTACACTCAATTTAGGGCCTCCAAATGACCCAATGTGCATGTTTTTGAAGGAGGAAACTGGAGTAGCAGGAAAAGACACACAGGAACTGGGAGAAGGTGCAAGCTAACATAAAAAGGCCCGAGCTAGAATGAAACCCAGAAGCTTATTGTGCCTGTACTGATTGGGTGTTAAATAAAACACAGTGATAGTAATAATAATAATAATGATCACCCTCAAACAAATCGCTAAAAGGGAAGACTCTTGGACAAAATTCAAGTAGTTGGAAGAATAATCTTTGTAGTTTTTAACTCACACAGCCGTCATTTTATACGGTTTTCTCTGTGTGTTGGTAATGTGCTTGTCCCGTTCACGTGCCCACTGGTCTGCAGGTTTTTAAAATGCGGTTTTCTTAGATGAACCATTACTTCACGTGTATCTGGGGGAAAACAATTTTGCCACTGACCATCAAAATCTAATGTCAGTGGTGTAGCGTTTCTTTCCAGTAAGTATGCCTACATAGGAAGGTTTGCTGCCTGGATTTACCAGAGTTCCGTTTGTTTTGAAAGTTTTCCGTGCATGTTGCCATAAGGTAACTTCACCAAATATTAAAGGACACTTTAAAAAACAAAGATAAATTAGAAACTGGGCAGGATGGAAGAAACTCTCCAGCAAATCAAAATCAAACCTGGGAGATTTAGGCTGAATGACTAAACCCAGACTCAGAGTGATTGTTTGGTTGTGTAGGATACAGAACAGTAATTAACACATTTTGGGCTGTATGCACATGTCCCATATTAACTATCATTTACATACAGCTACACATGATCACAGCAGGCCAGATGTGGCTAAAACAGCAGCAGATGTTGTTATTTATGGATTCAGAAGAGAGATGTGTTAAAAACAGAGGCATTGTGCAATTTAGGCCAAACATTTAAAACAAATAACTTCAGCAGGAAGCTGTAAAAACAACCATGATATAATAATAAAAAATCCGACAGCATTGGCCAAAACAAATAAGTGAGGGGAGCAGCAAAACAGTCTAGTCCGGTACTGTCTGACACTATTAAGATATGGGGCAGCAAAAATCTAAAACAGAGAGGCACTGAAACTATAAGATTTATTATAAGTCATGTTGTTATCACAATATTCAATCACATTATCAAGTAACACGCATGTGACTGGGATCAGGCAGCCCAGATGTAGCTTTTGCTCACTAGCTTTTCACAGACGAGATGTTTTTTTATACTCGCAACCATGTGCACACATGTGGGCTGAAAATCAAAGCTCGTCTGTTGTGAGCCGTAATGAGGAGGCATGCTGCTTCAGTGTCCGTCAGACTTCATTACAGGAAACAACAGCCCCTTATTACTCAGCCCGCTCTTATGCCATGCACATGTCGGTCGCTTTGTCACATGCTAACAACAGCCACAGCTGCTGACATAAAGCCCTTCTTCAGACATAAGTACCTTGGTCGATCCCGTGAATGCCACTTTGTCTATGCCCACATGCGAAGCGATCGCAGCCCCCGCCGTTGGACCGTATCCCGGCAAAATATTGACGACTCCCGGTGGAAACCCAGCCTGTCAAAACAATATAGGAGGAAACAATCTTTAGCAGAGATTACAACAGAGCCAAGCAAAACGGCAAGCGGTGTGGGGGAATCCGGACCCAACCCAAGATCCCTCCCAGCAGAGACCAGAGGAAACATCAAAAAGACGAAGGTCTCCAAAACGAGGCAATGGAAGAGGAGGCAGGAGGAAGAGGGAGTGGGTGCAAACGCTGCTACGTGAACATTGAGATAGAGCGCTGCCATCATTCTCTACTGTCACCGTTGTTTTTGGTGATTTCTGGTATGATGTTCTCTTAGTCCTCATCAGAGTTCCAACATTACTTTTAGATTTGACCTTTTAGTAAAGATGCCCAGGCAAAAGGAATTAGCTTCATCTTCAAGAATTAAAATAGGATTATGTATTCTTAAAAGACCCAAAAAAGGGTCATTTTTGATAGAATAAACACTGTTGACACTTGAAAGTTAGTTATACCAGTGTTGGTGAACTACAGAAATGACATGGTTGTGTGTGCGTGGGTTAAATAATTTACCTCCTTGATGAGCGCGGCCATGTAGAGGCAGGTGAGCGGTGTCTGTTCAGAGGGTTTGAGGACAACAGTGTTTCCACAGGCGAGTGCTGGACCCAGCTTCCATGCTGTCATCATCAAAGGGAAGTTCCACTGATGGCGCGCGCGCACACACACACACACACACACACACCGGAAAAAGACATCATGCATCTGCCTGACACGCTGGGTGGTCGTAAGTCAAGCTCAATAACCCATCACTCATAAGTCACCTTCTCTCAATATTACTCTGTCTAAACATATTATAGTGAGAAAATGTTCTGGGTACTTGTGCAGCATTTTTCTCTTCCCACAGTATTCTGAGAAAGCTGGGAAGTTGCAACACATTTGCAATAAACCCCTATTACTGTACAACACACAGGCTTGTTATTTTTGCGTTATACAGGAGCCCATGAGGCTCAACGCAGAACCACACGCTTTCTGCAATCTTGCACAATCAATAGTCTTTTTTTCCCCTTCCAGACTCTTTCCTGCTTTCTCACCATTCTCCTCTGCCCTCCTCTAAACCGCTGCTCGCTCCTCTGCCTCTCACTTCCCGTCCTACCATACTGGAGCTGACTGGCACCGGCGGAATTTAGCCATATAAACACTGGCTGTTAGAGAATAACTGGCACATGCAGGATGCAGTTCGACTAACAGACCAAACCAAAACCCCCACACAGCTTCTACATTTGGCCAATCTGCTCATATCTGGTTTGTTTTAAACTTTTATGTGCGTTCTTATCCATCAGTCATGTCACTCAGAAACAGATACTCACAGGAATAATTTGTCCACAAACTCCAATGGGCTCATATCTGGTAAATGTCAGATACTCTCCATCTGTGCAGGAACACACACACACACACACACACACACACACACACACACACACACACACACACACACACACACACACACACACACACACACACACACACAGGTTTTTAAATGCGCAATATTAGCACAAAATGCCACCACCTGATATCCCCGGCATTGTTGACTCAACATGTGAATTTGTAAATGAAACCACACGCAACATTCCTGGTCGCTTTACCCTGGTGAGATATTACATTTCAATCCGAGCCTCCTTCAACACAGGCATGTAACTGTTTTAGGTCACAGAGATGGGTGTTATGCTGGAAAGGTTTGCTCATTCTTCTTGCATGACTTAAGAAAAAAAGGAGGTACTCAGAGAGGGTGTGCCATGCTTGTTCACTCTCCACAAAAACAATTGATACTGAGAAGTGTGTGTATGAATTTATTACAACAGTCGTCAGCTGACGAAACATTGCCTAATGTTGTGTTTGGATGGGGGTTCTTAACGGTAGATGACGAGCCAGATAATCATTTTCAAAGGGATCCAGTGAAAAGTAGGACAATGAAGACAAAACTACAGGAACGTCTCTCATGTTAAAACTTTCCATAATTCCAAAGTGGATGTCAGAGCTTTCAAACTGTTATTGTTAGGAGAACAAAACCATAAACCTATTAGACACGGTCTTTGCTGGAAGACGTATCTGCAGGGTATGTTTGAAAGTATTACGCCTGCAAATGATTTATCCATCAATTTGGAACACGTCATGTAAACTACACCAAACCGTGTAGCCAAAGGTGCTGCACACAGCGACACCTCCCATCTATGCGGCGCTGTCTATGAAACCAATCAGGGCACAATGAGAGCAGATAGATGCTGAGTGGGAGCTGCTGCCGGGCGTCCTGCTGGCCCTGCGCAGACACAGGTACAGACGACCTCCCATCAGCAGGGAGCCCCCAGTGTTTCTTCAGCGTTGCATTGTTAATTAAATGTTGGGATCAAATCTACATTAATATATTTGCTTTTGTTGTTCTGGTAAAAGTGTACAAAAGAAACTTTTATGCTGCTTGAAAGGCACAACAGAGGGGTGTCGGGTATCAGGCCAACCCCAGGACTGGTTTCCCATGTGTTAAAACGCTTCCAGCTCCAAACTCGTCATCTACAACAGGGGACCCGTGACACATATTTATATTCTATCATTAGACTCACTCCTGTACTTACTGCTTGTTTTGTGGCCAATCCTTGGAGCAAAGGACTAATAAAATATTTTAATCTAATTAATAAGCAAAATTATAACATTATGATGCTGATGGGTCAAGTTAGACTCTGCTCTATTCTGTCACACTTAAATGCACATTTGACTGTTAAATATTAAATCATTCTGAACTTTGAACCTACCCATCGGTATTGAAGTGCCGTGGAGCTTGTCTGCATATCCTGCAAAGTATCTGAGCGTTTTTATGGTTCCTTGGAGGTCCACGAACAGTGTAGGCAGGAAAGGCTTCCCGCTGTCCAGCGTCTCGATAGTCTGAGGAGAGAGGGGGGAAATGTTTTGGAAAAATATGCCATAAAAACCATGTGATGCCCACGTAATTCCATAATGTTCCAGCCTTTAAATCCCCAAGTGGCAGTTATAGGTTCTCTCTAAAGAGAAGAACATTTCTTTGTGTTTGATGAACAAAGCAGCAGCACAGTGAGGCAAATTCAGGAAGTTAAAAAGAAGTTAAAAAGAAAAAGACAAAAAGCACCAAAAAATAAACTCAATTAGCAAAAAGGAGAAGCAGATAATTTCCATTTCATAAACAGAGAAGATTCAAAATGTTGCCACTGTCCAGTGTTACTGACTGCTAGATAGACGCTGTCTCTCTCCACCAGGTCTGCTAGTTTGGACAGCAGGCGACCTCGCTCCGAAGCATCCATCCTTCGCCAAACGGAGCCCAAAGAAAAGGCGAGCCGGGCCGCCTGCACAGCTTTATCAACATCAGCCTAGAAAACACACCAACACACAAGACAAACATGACTTTACCTAACATTGTTGCATTATTGGTAATAAAATGAGGAACTGACAACCCTGATGAGTTGAAGCATGATCTAAAATATCTAAAATGCTCAGTCACTATTCAATAAAACATTGATATTGCATTAGATTGTCATATTTTCGTGTTGATACCACAGAAGAGGCTGGATTTACCTTATCTGCCTCCTGGATCTCACAGATCTGCTCACCAGTAGCTGGGTTGCACGTAGGGAAGACTTTCCCACTGACAGAGTCCTGCCACTCATTGTTGATGAAAATCTGAAGAACAAAAAAGATTTTTATTTATTTATTTTTTTAGAACTGTACCACTCGGGCACAATAGATGACTTCTAGTAAATGGAGGATACACAAATTGTTTCATCAAAAGTGGCTGCAGTGGTGTGCTTGTGGACGACTACTGGCTCTTCCAGGCTCTGGTGTAAAGGATAAGTGAGGATTTCTGGAAATGTGGACACAGATTCCTGTCTGTCTACGTTGCTCTCTGGGGAGTACTCCACCACACAGACAAAGGGGTGAGTCGGGGAGGGGTGCAGATGAATCCCTATCAGACACCGGACCCCCATCCTCCCACCGCCAAGCGCCCAGACACACGTTTCACAACATCGCTGCTCGTTTACGAGATCATAAAACACGCGCCGTGTTTGGTTTCTGCGATGCGTTAAAGTGAGTCCTCTGTTAAACAACCAGACGAGAAGAGAACATTTTCATATCAACTGAGACCAAAAACAAGGAAAAAAAACACCCTATATGAGCAGAACCACAAACCTGAGTTATGCCACTGAAATCCAAGCAAAGCCTCCGCGAGCTGAGCAAAGTTTTGCCCGGCCAGTTTTTAAAATGCTCCTTCCTGACTGACGTGTTTAGATCCATCCGGCTGACTGCTCACAGACTGTTTTTAATGGCTGTCAGTCTGGCTGATCGATAGAGTGTGAGGAGAACATGCGGCCGCACTAGTCCATCTCTCTGTATACACACACTTTTAGGGGAGTTCGGATGTATCGAGAGCCGCTTTCAGGGTCTCGGTGGCGAGAGCCTCCTTAAATCCTCCATGTTTACCACCATAAACTTTGGACTTCAAGTACTATTTAATTGGCTGTAAACTCTGGAGTTGGGTTTACTTTCAGGTTGGTGTAAAATGCCAGCGAGTCTGAAAACAGTTGGAGCAAACACATCACTCTGTCTCCCTCCTCCTCCGCCTCTTCCTCCTCCACCTCCTCCTCCTCATTCCCACGGTTTGCAGGCTCATAATACGGATGCTGCATATGAATAACTCCGACCTTTAAGGTGTTCGGTATCTGCGTGTACCACCCCGCAACAGTCGCCAAGACTCATTGCGCTCCGGTTCCTGCGTACCCACCATCCCCCACACAGAGGAAGGCCGGACTGGTTTCACTTCCCACTCTTCTCAGGGGCCACCTTTAATCTGACACTCATTAAGAGCACTTCATAAAATTGTCAGTAACGATAAGGAGCAGAGGGCCAGCTACAAAAACAGAAAGTCCCGTAGAGCGCTGAATTAGTTTTTAAATTTATAGGGGCCACTGAAGTGGGGCGCTCTAAATCAAGAAGAGCCCCCCTGACAGCCTCAAAAGTCCCAGCAAGAATGCGAGCCGTGGGCAGCTTTATGCATGGCGTAACCCCTCTCACAGGACGCTGCTAAAGGAGAACGGATGGAGCGGGAGAACAGTGGAGCGAGCCGCCACCTAAATCACAACCAGAAAAGGACAACTGTCAGCTGCCGCTTGGCTCGGCCCTCTCTCTGGGCTCGGAGCGGTGTTGGACTTTTGTCTCGCTCCATTGAGAGACTTGATTAAGATGACAGGGCCGAGTCGTAAATCAACTCTCGAGGTTTCTTAAAATTACTTTTAGGATTGTTTAGATGAGGGGCAAAGGAGCGGAAGAATGGGAAAAGATAAGCGCACATTTCAAAGGCCAGATTGTGTTTTCTTTCCCATTCCCTGCTGGGACTGTTGGTTCATTTTTTTTCCTTTTTTGAATCAATCGGTATTTGGAGTTGGGGGCAGGATGACTGGGAATGATTGAGCCATTCTGTGCTTCGAATTGCCAAGTTTGAAATCTGCAACACTTCATTGATAATCAAAACTTTAAACTGGTGAAATCCCTGGTAATGTTCAGGATAACGCACGTCAACCCAGTTGGATGTGGATTAGAGCTGAGCAGTGAGCGCGCATGTTGACATGTTCCGCGCGAGCCAACTGCAAAACATTTAGCAACTCACGGTTTTCCACCAAAGACGTGAGCCGCAGAGCGCAGGGAGAAGACTGAGAGCGAGGCAGCGACCTGCATTTTCACCCACAGTCCGGTTCACAAATTGGTGATGTTGTGTTTAGTAATGGTATAAAAATGCATTCACGCTCATCAGGAGCTGATGATGGTTGTGCGATGGGTTCTGTTTGAGCGAAGTAGGCTGAGAGCAACAAATCCCAATTTTTCTTTTCCTGCAGTCAGAAAAACATCTGTTTGGCTCTGTGCATCTCCTCATAGCTGAAATGTTAACGGCCGAAAGAACGGTTGGATTTTTTTTTTTTTTGAGAAGTGCGGTGGGGAGGAGGAGTGTGTGTCGGGATCATGAGGGGTTTATGAACGTGTGTGTTTACACACAACACACAGAGATTCCGCAGCCAGACAAATCCTACCTGGGCACCTGCGACTCTGGTCTGCTCAGGAAGTTCCACATCCTCCCCTATCACAGGACCTCCATTTCCTCTCTGGGCCTGGATGGGTTTCAAATCTCTTAATTGCTGCTGTTACAACTGAGTGGAGAGCATGTGAAAGTGGAAACCAGCTGCCCAGGAGGATTTTTCCCCCCTCGTCTCTCCTCCACGTGTCTGACACTATGGATCCTTTGTGTTTGTGTATTTGCCGACACGGCGCACCACCTGCTCCTGGGTTTCAGTGAACCGGTGGCTGATCCGACTAAACATCTCTGAAGTTATGAGAAAAACTCTCGTCTTAACTTCTTGCACGGATATTATATATACATACGGCTATTAACCATCTTTAAAATCTGTCCTTTTCCCTTATTAACCATTTAAGTCCATGGGCCAAAAAAATAAGGTATAATTGTCCACCAAAGATAATAAATCAGAACGATGGTGTTTACGTTTTAACTGTGGCTTAAAGTTTAGACTCTAATGTTCACAAAACAACTATGACAGTGTATTTTAGTGCATGTTAATGTTTAAAAATTATTTTTAACTGGGGTATTTTTTTATTTTATTTTTTTTCAAAAATCAGGGTTAATTCAGAATCACTAAATCACAAAACTAAAACACCAGATAACCAAAACCTACAACTATCTACCAGCTTCAGGCAGAGCAGTGCAGACCTTCTGCCTCCCCATCCTGGCAGTGATTCACTTGATTTTTATCGCTCAGAATTTTGTGAGCTTTGGTAACTGGTGCTGTTAATTGATTGATTGATTGCCTGACTGACGGACTGATTTGTCACAGAGTGTTGATTTCATCATTCAGAGTGCAGCTAATCGATGGCCGTTTCTTTTTCCCTCCTTTGGACTGTCTGTTGATGTCTGAGGTCACCAGCCAGAAAGAAGTAACTCTTAAAGAAATATGACACTTTTTCTGGGACAAACAAACACAAAGAGCACGCGCTTGTGTCTCTGTTGTGCCCCGCGCCATCCGCAAAAGGGGACGGACAGGTTTCCAGATTTATGAAACTGGGCCTTTTTCCTCCGTGGCACCGTAAGGATTTACACGTTCCTTGTCAAAGGGGCTTAAGGCTGAAGGTATGTCAAGTTAAGAGGGCAACCTCGCTGTCACTGCTCTTCCTTAAACAGTGATTAAGAGACGGGGGAATCGATGCTGACGCGTCCGCAAGATGATAATTTACACTCGCGCCACAAGTGAGCATTTCACACCAACCAACGCGTCAATGGCAGCGCACACTCGGCCCGTCACACTCAGGGCTGTGCTTTTAGCAGAGAAACGAGGGCAAACGGGGAGATTGTGTAAGCAAAGGCAGGAAAATGGGGAGGGGGTGTTCGTGCTGGGCTCGTCGTGATAAATCACTTAGGTGAACGGGATCCCCTAACTTTGGCTCTGTTTGATCTCCATCACAGTAAGAAGGTGGTTTTGAAGTGAAAAACTCCAGAACCGCGGGTCAGGATCTGGCGATGCAGGGCCACTAACCCACACAGAGAGACGGGCTCATAATTTACACACAGTGGACAGCACCGAGCATCGGGGAGCCCCAAGCCCCCATCTGTGCTATCTCAATCACTGACAGATTGATGGAGACCCTTATTCATCCAAACTGAGTGGATGTCTCTACGCAGACTGCTTCACAAACAAACGGGTCTTTGGAAGGCAGGTTCTGCACAGGTTCCTATGGTGAATGTGCACCAATGTGTCCATGACCAATGCAACGAAGAAAATTTACCGACAATTAAATTAGACAGTGATTAAAAGTGGATAATTACATTCCTCCCTCTGGGGCCCTTTAGTTCCTCTTCAATAAATGTATTTCTTACGGGCTGACTCTTTTAGTGATTAATTTTTAAAATTTTGAAATTTGTTTATGGTTTGCAGTCTTTTAGCCACACACGAGTATTTTTTTTTATTTTTTTTTTATTTAAGACCGTCCTTGTAAAATGTGCCTGGTTTAACAACTCATTATCACCAAACAGTGTGAAAACACACACACGCGCGCGCATGCACACACACACACACACACACACACACACACACACACACACACACACACAAAGGAAACAGAGTCATCCAGCTTGGAGCAGACAGAGTCTCTAAATTGGAATAATTTTTTTTTTTAAATAGCGTCTCGTCTCGATGTACACGAGTGAGAAAACCTCAATGAATATGTGTCATGGTGGGCTTATTTATGGCTTCCTTTGTTTTCCTATCAACCTTTAAAGTTTTCGTTCTTGTATCCCAGCTGTTGGAGCCTTCTAGATAGAAATGTGGGGGCAGGGATTAAAATGTAGAAGCAGTTTACTCCCCCTGATCACATTTTGCCAAAGACTTTGTAAAAACTGAGGAAAAAAAGAGAAAAAGAGAGTAAAAAAAATAAATAAATCAAAACTAGAATCGAGAAGCTATCTCTCTTTGGTGGCTGTAGTTTCCGAGTGGTTGAAGAATGAGGACAAGGGGCAAACCTGGATTGTAATGGCCATTTTATCTCACTCTTTCCTATTATAGAAACAAAGCTGCGGAGTAATGACAGCCATATCTGTGTCTCCGGCCGTTATCAGATCAACTTTCCCATGAGGAAAAAAATAGTTTTGTGCAGATTTAACTGTTTCCTACAACTGTGGAGCTCCATCCACAGACTCCATGGGCCACTGCTCACTACTGGCTGTCTCCTTTCCTTCCAGTGGGATGGAGAACAGGAACAGGGGGAGAGGAGAACCCTCGCCAGGGGTTCCCATAAATCAAGGCCCTTCTGCCCTCTACGTCCACCAAACCACCAGAAACTGGATGATCCAAATTCCTGGGGGTTAATTCACCAGGTTGCTCCCTAAATTTCTTCCTGTACGCCATGTTGCCCACTTCTCTCCCTCACCCCGTGGAGGCTTCGCAACATGTAACGTCCTCATTATAGTGCAACAGCAGCTGCGCGCACTTTGCACTGGGAGCACTGCAGCCAGTGTGAGCACAGGGCACTTAGTACTCACGCAACTCATACGCTAATGCTGATCTGCACAGCGTGCGTCATCTCACAACCATAAAAACAATTATTTTGCAACTAAAGAGGCATTTGTTCAGCAGCTGCTGCTGCAGCCGAGGAAAGCTGCAAACACCTCGAACAAGAGAAGGTTGGACTCTAACACAGTACATGTACTTCAGGGTGTTTCTGTAGATCATATGAAACCTATTTTTAACATTTTCTGCACCAGATGTTTTCACATTTTACTTAATTCACCAATTAAATCAAGCTCCCGTTTGACTTCTTCCTTCAGTAACGCTTTCACACACTCTAGACTGGAGGGCATTTCTATAAATATCCCACATTCAACCATTAATTCAAGAAATGACCTAAAAAAAACTTTTTTCAACATGAGCTTTGGTTGCCTGTTACCAAACTACTGCCACTTACTGGAAGAAAAAGTATTTAACATAGTTGTACAACTGGACAAAATACTATTAAAGGGAAAAATAATCACAGGAAATTACAATTAAATAATTTGCAATAGTTGAATTAAATAAGTATTTCTATGTATGTCCTAACATCCTGACGCCATTAATTGAAAATACACATTTTAGGGTGACCTAAGAGAATATTGGCGCAAACTTCAACATTATAACAACAACAACAACAACAACAACAACAATAATAATAATAATAATAATAATAATAATAATAATAATAATATAATAATAATATATTATTATATATTATAATAAGTAGTAGTAGTAGTAGTAGAAGAAGAAGAAGAAGAAAATGGTGACATGCTTTATTTTTAGAGCGTATTTCCTCATGTTTTGAATATTAAAGGGTGAAACGACTGTCTCTGTAACGCTTGTGCAAGTTTGTGCAAAAGAATTATGCCGATTACAATCATAAGTGAAAAGGTGAGTCTACTAGGCTTTATCAAGTCAGGTGAAACATCCAAAAAACCTATTCAGAAATCTGTACATTGTCTCATACCCAGGGTGAGTCAGCGTGTCAGAATAAATTCACCCGATTAAAAAAAAAAAAAAAAAAAAAGGCTGAGTCAGCATCTGCACAAAAACACGTTAAAGCGTCAAACGGTCACCTTGAGCAGAACTGATCTGCACATGGACGAGTGTGATCAGAGGAGTGTGTCAGCTCCGTGCTGGAGCCTCAGCTGCACGCGCGCGCGCACACACACACACACACACGCACACGCTCAAAGTTTAGCTGAGGGAGCGTTTGGATACAACAGTCGTTCCGCGCAAAGTTGGAGTGAGAAACAGACCTTGTTGTACTTGATCTCCGGGTTGGGCACCGGCGAAGGCATCAGCTGGAGGGATGCCATGAGAGCCGCGGGGTCGCTCTTCAGCTCTCCGGGGATCTCGATCTCGCTGGAAGTCATCGCGGCCGTCTCTCCACTCGTCTGCGCTGCGTCTCAGCGTGTTATCTTTTTTTTTATTATTCTGATCAGGACTTTGGGTTCCTTCCTGGGTTTATAGCCAGGTGTCAGCCGCGGTTCATTTTCATTGGGCAAAGAAAAGGGCCGTCCTATTGAAAATTAAATTCGCGCATTTACATAAACGATCTCAGCCATGCGTGTTAAGGAGGAGAAACACGTCCACCCCACCCACCTCACACTCCGCTGCCCTCACTCATCAGGCACTTTTACAAAACTGCGGATTATCAAAGAATTGTGCCCAGAGAAGGTCTTAAAATGCAGAATGGAAATGACTGAAATTTCCCACAGGCACAGAGACGATCCAAACTTCAAAAATTATTCTAAAAAGTCTCTTAAGGGCCTAAACTGGAAGTGAGCGCGCGGCAGTGTTTTTCTTCCTCAACAATGATTTAAAATGGAATTTGCTTAAAAAATCAGAATGATTTCGTCACGTTTTATAATTACAAAGCCACGTTTTCTTTGCATGAGCCATTTCCGACATGTGACATAAAGGTGTCAAAAGCACTTTCCTATTTCTCACCCTGTAGTCATCATTTGCTTAACATAACCTCCCCACCGTCTAAGATGTTATGGAAATGCGGAGCGGAGCGACTCCTGCTACTTGCTGGGGTGTTGTTGGCAGAGATTTGTCCTGCAGGTGATAATTCCTTCCAGCGCCTCCTTTAAACCTCTGAATAAACATCCACCCGTCTCGGAAAACCAAAGAAATTAAAGCAAATCCACGCATGTCACTTATTCACCACACGCATTTAGGAACCAACCGGTTGAATGCAAAAAAAGGCCGAATCATTTATCTGAAAAGCCAGACTCTGGTTGAGCTGCTGAAGGGCCAGTACAGGTCAGTTGGATATGATAAAAGGCATTTAGTATAAGAGGAGATATGTTTTTCTAGAGTTTTTCGACAAAAAAAAAAAAAAAAAAGAAAAAAGTGCGGAGACAGATGTGGGCCCCGCAATTTGCAAATCCTCTAAGGATGCTGTTTCTCAATCAGCACGTCAGCCTTTCCTCACAGCGTGGGCGACACTCTCCAAGTGTCTGTTTCACATCAAAGGGGACGTGGCAGAAGCTGTGACAATGATTAATGCATTGAAAACATCCCATCTTCGGCCTGTCGCCTCACCTTTCCACAGAGCAAAGGGAGCAGATAAGACGCGCGAGGAGCCTGAACTTCAGCCCGCAGCTCAAACGTGTGCGTGCAGCGCCCTCTGTAGGCCGAGCCCGCACCTGGCGCTTTAGCAGCAACACTCGTGCTCCCACCGTTTATTGTTTTTGTTTTTTTCGAAAGAGGGAGAGAGATCAAATTTGTTAAATTGGACCTAAATTGTAGTGAAAAGTAATTAAAATCGAGGGGGGGGGGG
>BJFM01000205.1:457224-480310 GCA_016586285.1 Arothron firmamentum | reverse complement strand
CTAACCTGACTGGAAGAACAACGGAGCCACGATGACTGCGAGGTGAGTGGAAAAACATGATGCGATGGAATCCTGCAAACGGACTCAGAAGAATCGTTGAAAAAGTGATAGCATAGATACAGATAAATAGATGCAAGTAGTGTTTTGAGGGTTTTCAGATACTGAAACTTAAATGTATGTTCTCCTGTTTTTTGAACCACTTGTTTGGGTCAAAATTTTCTTTTTCGTTAATTAATTGAAGATAAATAGTTTAAAGAAAGAAAAAGAGAGGGTTAAACGTAAATTTCACTATCGTAAATCGGATTTTTATAGGAGATTTAGTGCCAAAATGAGTTAGCGAGATACCAGTTTAATAATTTTTTACTTTCCTTCAGTCAGTGCCCTCCACCAGTACTTGTTGGTCCACTACTTCTTAACTTTTAGAATATAGTTTTGTTTGAAATATTTAAAATCATTTTGCTCTGAATTAGATTTTTTAAAGTTAAAGATTACAAAATAATTGCAGCACTAAATAAAAGTATACTGATTGCAGGGTTTGTTTAATAAAATATTAATGTTATCAAGTCCCTCAAAATTTGTGTTAAATATTTTTAAAGTTTGGAATGTTTTAAAACTTGGTGGCATCAGGCTTTTGGCACTCAGAGAGCGCAGAACTCTGCCAAGCAGTTTATTTCCCCATATATTGTGATTTAAAGCCACATGGCCTTTGATCATGGCCTGTGATCTTTTAAAGATCAAAAGACAAAGTCCCTGCAGAATCCAGAACATCACCAAAATTTAATCATCTCTCACCCTGGCCTAATCTCAACATTTCCTGAAAATGTTACTAAAATTCATTCCTAACTTCTCGAGCTATTTTGGTCACAGGCAAACAGATACACTGGCGGTCACGTAAACTCCTCCCTTGGCAGAGGCATAATAAAAAATTATTTTAAAAAACCACGTACGTGTGTATTTTACAGCTAAGTGTTTACAATGATGATAATCATTTGGTAATTTTAGTTTAATGTTCTCTCAAAATGTTGATAAATCTTATCTCATCTTATCTTTGAATTTAAACTCCAGCTCAACATGCCTGCGGTGGTGTGTGTCTGTGTGTGTGTGTGTGTGTGTGTGTGTGTGTGTGCGTGTCTGTGTGTGTGTGTGTGTGTGTGTGTGTGTGTGTGTGTGTGTGAATGCCTGGACGTGGGGCCCGTGTGTCCCGTCACAGGAAGACCCCTGGTGGTTACACAGAGGAATGGCTGCGTGGAGCCGCTCGCTGCCCCGCTCAGCGAGTGGGAGGCGGCAGCCTGCGCCGACAGTCTGTCACTGACTCCCTCCTCGGTGCTGCTGGCTGCTTGTTCTGCTCGGAGGAAGACACAAGGGGGAAAAAATGGAAAATGAGAGCAAGAGGAAGATGAAAGAGAGATTTGGCCTGAGGCGGGACATCTTTAAGGAGTTCCTGGCGGAATTTCTGGGGATATTTGTCCTGATAGTGAGTACCTCCCTCTGCACCTGTCATCCAGATTAAACAGCCGCTTTCAAGCTGAGAACCAGCCTGCTAATAATGTGTCAAAGTGGGTCCCCTGGGACTCTCTCATATGTCTCTATTAAGAGGGAGTATATTCTGGGAAGAACAGCCCTCTTTGATGCTGGACTCAGCTGTAATTTACTCCTGACAATCACTGCAAGATGTGGCTGATGTGAGGCTGCTCTCCTTCCTCCACAGCTCCGACAAGCACAATGGCCATCAATCATGACAGGCATGTCAGGGCTGCCATGATGAGATCATGGAGAAAAAAGTTACAGCAAATAATCAGTCCAGAGTTGTGTGTGTGTGTGTGTGTGTGTGTGTGTGAGAGAGAGAGAGAGAGCGAGAGAGAGAGAGAGAGAGAGAGAGATGTCTCCACCTCAGTGCTTCTGGAGCCATATGAGTAGATTTTTAGACCTTTAGACCTTTCTGTTATTTTTGATGACCAGCCTCCTATCAGCATGTTTTGTCTAAATTATGCCTGCCTTTTGCTGAGTTAGCGTGGGTTGGGGGTTTGGTGTGTGTGTGTGTGTGTGTGTGTGTGTGTGTGTGTGTGTGTGTGTGTGTGCGTGGGGGGGGTCCATTATTTATGGTTGGAAACGCTCTTGTGGTCTCCAGACAAAAGGGCTAGTGTTAATGGTGGGTGTAATTGGAATAATTTAAAACAATGAGTCTTTCTAGCTTCGTCCTTTGTGTTTTTTGTTTTCGTCTGTGTCCCAGCTCTTCGGATGTGGTTCAGTGGCCCAGACGGTCCTGAGTAAAGGGGCTCTAGGGGAACCTATGACCATCCACGTTGGTTTCACCCTGGGAGTCATGATGGCTGTTTACCTGGCAGGAGGAGTGTCAGGTACAGAGAAGAGCTGCAGCCACAAACACCTCACGTCCAGCACGACTGTGACCTCATCAATGGATCAGCCCTGTACGATACAATATTAACATTTTCAATGCAAAAAGGTGCAGTTATGGTTACATTCCAATAAGGTAAATTGCATATTTAGCTGCACCTGGAGTTATTTTGCCTAAAGAAATAAAATTATTTTATTCTCTTAATTCCCTGACATTTTCAGTGACGGCCATGCTGCCTTCTCCTCTCATTAGCCAAATCTATAGCTCAGCTGCAGTCACATAGAGCTAAAGCACTTCACATCAAGTTCTGACTCATTTAATCTCATATCTTCACACATTCTTAGCGTCATTCCTCAGATCTCCTCCCTCGCCGTCCAGTTTCCAGTGTGACTAGTGTCATGGTGCTTCAGAGATGCATATATCCTTTCCACGATGTAGAAACGGGACTTTGTATGCCACATTCCACATTCCTCCAGGATTACAGCAAGACGAGCCTTCTACGTGTTTCCTGTATTTACAGGAGGGGGTAGTTGTTAGATGCCACGGTGCTTCTAACGGCTCTGCTGTGCCACTCGTCTGTATCATGGCAACCATAGTGCTGAGGTTTGCACAGTGGAGAGAAATTAACCATCGGACGCAGCCTGGAGACACCGTGAAGGGATAAAATGTCACCTGCAAAGAGTTATCTAGCCTAAATATGAAGTGAGATTAAATGGTAAAACCTCTATGACGGTAAAAGTATAAAACATGGATTAAATGATGAAATCTTTTTTTTTTTTTTTACCCTTTTTTAGGATGACTGTTGTGAATGGTTGTTGCCTGTGCTCCACGTTTAATGAGCAGGGTTGGAAAGCTTCAGAGGAATAGCAGAAAAGCCTGGGGACAGGGAGGTTAATATATGGAGAGCTTTTGCTGCATGACTGGGCCATTCAGCCCCAGGGTCCACAGCTCAGCGGGGTACTTCTGTCCAACGACATCTCTGAAGATGATCGTAGGTATTGGACTAATGAGCTTTGCTGGGGCATGGGCCTCTGGAGAGGAGGGGGGCCAGGTGTGACAAGCCATCCTTTCCAGGCTTCCCCGGCAGAGCGGCCCCATCAGAGAAGCAAACACAATTGTTTTCACTTAACGGTCTCAGATTTTAGATGACAGTGCACGGTAAGTGTGACACATCATGGTCACTCTAATGACCTGCGGTCTACGTGTGCCTTAAGCAGATTCAGGCAGATTATGTCAGATGCGATTCAGACAGGCAGGTCTGGCTGGTCGTCTCGGTCAGTGTTTGTGAACAGGACGGGGAGATTAACAATGGGCGTATGGCTGATACCCCCACTGGTGTTACCACGGCGAGGTCACAGCTAAGATCCCAGAGTGTTAAATAAATGACCCCCGGCCCAATGACTAATTTAGCTGGAATGTGTTCAAACATGTCTGCAGAGGAAAATTATCAGAAGACCGTCTGACTCTGAACAAAGCCGGCGAGCCATCTCTGAAAACCCCAACGAGCAGCAGCAGGGGTCCAAAACAAGCAACAAACGATGAAACAGCCTCTCGCTGACTGTTTTAATCCATCCGAACCTGGTTACCTTTTGTTTTAGTTCTCTGATATTTGCTCTGGGACATTTGTTTGAGCATCCGTTCATGTAACAAAGGCGCTTTTGCTTGCTGTCATCTGCGATGTTTTAAGGCTAATTACCTCCCCCCTCTGCTGCGCTCATGGCAGGAGCCCACGTAAACCCTGCTGTTTCTCTGGCCATGCTCATCTTGGGGAAGCTGCCTCTCAAGAAGTTCCCCGTGTACGTGCTGGCGCAGTTCCTGGGGGCTTTCGCCGGGTCCTGTGCTGTCTATGGGCTCTACTATGGTGAGACCGGTACCATCACGACCAGATAAGATGATTGATTGATTGATTGATCCTCTGAGATGGAAACCTCTCAGTCAGTCAGAAATCTTCATCACTAAAATGTTGAATATCTCAAAATGAAACACTCGAGCAGTTGCGTGTTTATAGTTTAAGTTTTCTCCACAGATGCTTTGATGGAATACACGAGTGGAGAATTCATCATCACTGGCCAAAACGCCACAGCCGGCATATTTGCGTCTTACCCTGCAAAACACCTCTCAGTCATCAACGGCTTTGTTGATCAGGTGAGGCCTGAGGCTAACACGACGTTTTAAAGTGATTTACTAACAAAATAAAGTCATGGTTTAAAGAAGTGCTCCAGTAGCGCATCTGCCCACGTATGGAATCATAAACGTTGGCGATATATCCAGTATGCAGCTGAATCCAGTGTAAATAAAGTCAGCAGAGCATGCAGAGATCCGTGTGAGTGCACATTTAGAGCAGCCACGAATGCTCAGTGGGAATATATACGACCGTGCGTGTTTATTGACGTATGAGCAGAGATGAGAAGGAGTTCATCTGCTGTGGAGGCGAGGCTGAGTCAGGAGCTTTAAGCGCTAATCTGCCTTTTTCATCATTTTATCCTCAGCTACGAGATACTTTGGTGTTTACTGGACACATCAATGATGTAAATAAAGCTGTCACAACATCTTCTGTAGAATGAAGCCAGAGGACGTCCAGGAATGAGCTTAGCGCAGGGCAGAGGTCACTGCAGCAGATGAGCCCAACAGCAACACTGGACAAACGTTGTGGAATAGAATCTGAAGCCTGCTGTATCCTCCTCCGTGTTTCTCAAGGTAATCGGAACCGGTGCACTCATCCTGTGCATCCTGGCCATCACTGACAAGAAGAACATCGGCGCCCCAAAAGGAATGGAGCCTCTGTGCATCGGCCTGGTCATCATGGCCATCGCTGTGTCCATGGGCCTGAACTGCGGCTACCCCATCAACCCGGCCCGGGACCTCGGGCCGCGCCTCTTCACGGCTGTGGCTGGGTGGGGCATGGGCGTGTTCAGGTAACCAATCTGGGATTGTTTTCCGCCTTCCAGGGAGAACTGCAGTACTTTGCTCCCCTCACATTTGTACATTTGCAGCTGTGTCTCTGCTCTCCTGACAATCTGAATGAATATTTCAGAGGACATTCATGTCTTTCCCGCATTTCCAAAAAGTGCTTTGGGAGTTAAGAGTAGTGGGAGAGATTTCACGTGCAACTGTATGAAATATTTAATACCATAAAAGCGGCAGAGCTGGGTGCTCTGCAGCCTCTCGGATTCCCTTTATTCTCTCCTCATTAGCGAAATTGATTAAAATAAAAAGCTATTTATTCTTTTTTATTACTATTTATAAACCCACACTATTTGTGTCAGATTAAGAAAATGTATTATAAATATAATTATATTAGTATAATATAAATATTTAGATCTAGCAAGCCTGTGTTAATGCATGCACGAGCACTGTGACAATCATTTAAAATATTTACAATAAGACAATATAGATTAATGACAAACATAAAAAAAGCCACCGTTACTGTGCGATAAGCGAAGAAATCTTAATGCTGGGCCTCTTGTTTTGCCCTGATTGTGATCATGGCTCCTTTCCACATGGCTTCAATGTGACCCTCTTTGTGTCTGTCTAATGGCCTGATAATCTCAGCCATAGATTAGAGACCTTAATCCAGCCGCTTCCTCCACTTGTCCGCTTCCTGCCTGGCCCGCAGGAGCCAAAAAAAAAACAACAAACAAACAACCTGCTGAGATGCTTGTTTACTTTCAGACCTGTGTCGGTGCTGCAGGTGAAGCCCTTTCACCTGCATGTAAGCCTGTAAACATTGATCAGTACGACTCTAATCTCCCACCATTTTGGTCTGAGGCAGAGCTCGGTAGCCATAATAGGGACATAACACACACACACACACACACACACACACACAGCAGGTGTGGTGCAGAGCTCCTTAAGACTTTATCGTAATCTGGGATAACTGCTTATAACTGGCCTCAGATAGGATGATTCTACCATGAACATACAGACCAGCGGTGTGTTCATCCAAAAAAAACTGCTCCAAATTACAGTAGTAATTATTTCACTGTGATCAATGGACCTATTGATGGTATTCCTCTGATTAACCAGGCCCTCCAATGACACTCAGCATATTTCAGGTGTTCTGTTTCCGCTCCATGTTCTTTTTTTCATTGTTAGATACAAAGATCTCCACTGGCTCTTCAGCCCGATGGGGGTTTATTTTAGTTGAAGAGCATTTAGCAGTGTTATGGTCTTCCTACCTGCAGAGCTGGGGGTTGTTGGTGGTGGATCCCTGTGGCCGGGCCCATGGTGGGTGGAGCAGTTGGAGCCGGCGTTTACTTCCTGTTCATCGAGTTGCACCAGCCAGAGCCGGAAAAACAGGAGAACAAATGTTCCGTCCAAGACAAATATGAGATCATGACCATGACCTAAGAAAGCAGATGACAGCAACTGAGATGAAGATCTGGACCAAGAACCAGTTTATTGATGTTTATACACCAGGTTTCAGTGGTTTAAAACAAGACCTGCTTCTGAGTTCTCAACTATGCAGCCATTTTGAAAACACGCATGAGTCTTTTGTGATGCCTTTCCCCCTGTTGTTAGCGTTTGCCCTCCAGCAGCTCCTCCGTTGACCACATTCAACCCGTCCAATTTCTGTTCAACACCACTTAGTCCCGACCAGGGTCACAGGAGTTCTGGAGTCTATCCCAGCAGAGGCAAGCGACAGAAAAACACCCTGGACGGGTCACCAGTCCATCACAGGTCACACACACACATGCACACACCCACGCACACGCGCACAGTCACGAGCATGCTTTTGGGTGGGAGGAAACTAGAAAACCTGAGGCAAACCCACAGAGACACGAGGAGCAGAGGCAAACTCCACTCCCAGTTTAAATTCAGTGTTAAATGTTGCTTCTTCTGGGATCATCTGTTACTAGGATTATCCTGTCTAGTGTATGATGTGATTTGTGTAGTAAGATTTAAGTGGGTTTTTTTGCACCGGCACTGATGGATTTGTCATAACGACACGTTTCAATGGAGAATCCAGAGTTTAACGAAGAGGCTTTTCTGTCTTTTCCCCTCACAGTTTCAACTTTATCGACCACAAGCCTCATTTTTCTGTTCCCTGTCCTGTTTGCTTATTATAATGCAAAACGTTTTCAGAACGTTTTCACTGGACGTGTATGTGACTTGTGTTTGTGATCAGGGTTGAAATGCAAAAACTGACTGTTACTGTTTACATGAAAAACTCTCCACAGAGTAGCATCAGCACGTGTGCTACAGCACACACCTTTAGCTCTACGTATGGGAGGTAAATCAATGCAAAAAAAAAAGCACAAATATATATTTATATAGACATAATAGTTTTTATATGTGAAACACTGGACCTATGAGAACCTTTGAGTATCTGTAAGATAATTTTGTCTTAGACAGGAACAGTAGTGTGTGAAAACAGTATGTACACTGATGTTATTGTGTTAATGTGAGTCCCTGATGTAATGTGAACCCATATTTGAAACTGTGAACTTTCTGAAACTGATTTCAGATAATCACTAATCACTCTGTACTAATGTGACAACATCATCAGAAGTATTTGTACCTTTTTCTCGTTATCTTAAAATGACATTAAAATGGGAATGAACAGGGTTCCCAGGGTTGAGGGGCAGCTTTCTTTGTGTGACGGCTTTGTGGACGTTTGTGTTATTGACCTGCTCTGCTGTGAGTGGTGACTTGTTATTCAGTCATCACGTGTTGTTAATGGTGCTTTAGTAATAAAATTAATATCATGTTTATCATGACGCTGAGTGAAAAAAAAACCCTAAATCTGCCATTTCCACCTCATCCTACAGCACGTACAGTACCAGCAGCGTAAGCCTACCAATCATCAATCAGTCATTGGAGGAGCACGTGAAGGAGAAGACATGAAAATTTAAAACTATACACTATGCAGCTGGCTTATATAACTGCATGGAGAATGGATGGAGAGGGTGTTTTCACAGTTCAGTGATTCAAGCTCTCCTCCTGAGAGACTATTCTCCCTTTGATGTGAAAAATAACGACGTTTATGTAATAGCGGAGGACACTTGTTCATGGCGCCCTACCCCAGCCTCCACATTCTCATTCGGACCTATTTTTATAGCAGTTTTTCTTGGAATTGCCATTTTTTGAACAACTAAAACAAACAGAGGGGTGTCAAATTCCTTCTAAAAGAGTGTGTTTTGGCTTGTTGCTGAGCTGTCGTGGAACTGTTTGTCTCGCCTTTCACTGCTACATGCATATATCCACATATTTACAAAACAAATGAAACAAGATTGGTTTAAGGCGTAAATATATTCTACACGCAATCAAATACATGTCAGAAACCATCTGCCCTTATTTACATTTTACATGAGGAGCATCACATCAGTTTCAGGCAGTCGAACACGCAATATTTGGAGAAGCAAAGGTTCACCGTGTTTGCTCGTCCAAACTTTTCATTGGCAGATAAACAGTAGATAAACTGTGACTTTAACTCTTTCACTGCTGGAGTGATGAGGGATGACTCAAAGAAGAAGTCTGATGTGTCATTATGTTCATAAAGAGAAGAAGAGGACGTGCCTGAAGAGGCCTGAACTCTGTGTGTGTGTGTGTGTGTGTGTGTGTGTGTGTGTGTGTGTGTGTGTGTGTGTGTGTAAATAACTGAAATGTGCTTATTTCAAATTTAATACGGGGTCAAATGTCACCAGTGAAAACCTCTGAAACCAAATTGCCAACGCAAACAAGTGTTAAACCAACAGGGAAGTGTTTTTTTCTATTTAGTTGACTGTGGGACAAAGAGAACTCTGAGGTCACCTCATTCTGTGACTGACTAACCACATTTTCCTGGTGGCCGTCTGCTCTTTCACAACTGCTTCTGTTGATCAACCAGCAGCCAATCAGCGAGGGACGGAATCACGTTTGCCCAGTGCGATGCCGCTTCCAGCTGTGATTTCAGACCTATGGACTTTAATGAGCAGATTCTGGTTTGGACATTAATGAGGCCTCTTTAACATCACTTCCACTCTGACTTTGTCACCTTCAGACTTGACATTATTTCCTCCAGTTCATCATCTGTGGCAGAAGTGGTGATTCAGCAGAGGTTACGATGTCTGTGGTCAAAGTCCTCTGCTGTTTGCTGGCAATTTATCAGCTTAATGAAGCCAAGAAAATCAAAGGAAACAGAGCACGTGAGTAAAACACAGTTTCATTGAGAAGGCTGTGAAAGCACATCAACATTATGTGTTTAAATTTGTAAATCTTAAAGGCACAAATGCTAATAATTTTAAATTATTATAGAAGAGAATAAATAAAACAAAGATCTGTTCTCTAAAAAAAAGTTAAATGCTCTAACTGTTATTCAACAGACATTTGGATGAAAAAAAATTCCAGTGCACAGCTGATATTTTTTAACTATGACTGATGACAGTCACTGGATACCGAATTGTATATATCTGCATTAGCTGTACAAAAAAAAGGCCATTGGCTTTGATCTTTGGAAGATCAAAGTTCCTCTGGAATTTACCTTGCGAATAAAGGTTCTAATAAGAATTTAAAAACTGCAGATTGTCTGACTTGCATGTTTGTGTAATTATCTCTCAACTAAACACACGTCTAATTCCTCTACCGTTTAAGCTGTGACGGCAGCAGAGCCGAATGGAGTCCTGAAGGAGCCACACGTTATCCTCTCAACCTTCAGGCTGTTTGCAGAAGGTGAGGACAACTGCACAGTGGACCCTCTGCAGCTGCACACTCTCACCTCCTGCGGCTTCAACAGCAGTAATCCCCTCATCATCATCACTCACGGGTGGTCGGTAAGGTCAACTTTTCTTCCACTTCACTGATTTAAACCAGTGGATACAAAACATGGAGCTTAGTCCAGTATGGGGGCTTCGCCACTGGCCAGCTTCCAGGCAGAAAGCTAATGCAGAAGAACGCCAGACACAGCTGAATAACAGAAGAGACTTTAGGAAAAGTCTGCAGAGAATCGCTTCAGACTTCAGAGAACCGCCAGTTACAGGCTCTCCTTGGCAGAGCATGGTCTGTTTATCTTTGTTTCACCCAGATGTCTAACAATCGCTCTTGTTTTCCACCTGAGGTGGACGGCATGCTGGAGAGCTGGACACTGCAGTTAGCCACCGCTCTCAAGTCCAGCCTGGTAGACGTCAATGTGGTGATTACGGACTGGCTGTCTCTGGCTCAGACACACTACCCCACCGCAGCAAAGAGCACTCGCTCTGTTGGAAAAGACATAGCTCACCTCCTGCAGGCGCTTCAGGTGAGGCCATATCAGTGCAAAACCACAGCTCAATTAACATGAGTGTTATCACCAATAAACAGCACATGTAATTCCAACAGGTGCGCTATCAATACCCACTTAAGAAGGTTCATTTGATTGGCTACAGCCTTGGAGCACACATCTCTGGATTTGCTGGGAGCTACCTGGAAGGTCCAGAGAAAATTGGAAGGATTACAGGTGAGCTGAGCAGTATAGGTTTCTAGAAATTTCTCACTTTTCTCGTCACACCGCTCTGAACTCACGTTACCTGTGGGCCCAGGTCTGGATCCGGCGGGGCCGCTGTTTGAGGGCATGTCTCCCTCTGACAGACTGTCTCCCGATGATGCTGATTTTGTGGATGCCATCCACACCTTCACCCACGAACGCATGGGCCTCAGCGTGGGCATCAAGCAGGCTGTGGGACATTATGACTTCTACCCTAACGGAGGAGACTTCCAGCCTGGATGTGACCTGCGAAACATTTACGAGCACATATCCCAGTACGGCCTCCTCGGTAAAAAAAAAAAACAACAACAAAAAACATTTTGCACAGCTGTTACTGTATGGTGTGTGAAAGGTTGGAAACTGTAATCATCATCTCTCATTACCCACACTAAAAATAAGGATGTATCTTAGAAAAAATAGCTGACCTGTTTTGTTAATTTTATTTTGCTAAAGTTGATTTGAGGGGTTTTTAATTGAAATGTTGGCTGCCATATAAAAGAAAACTAATCGGGTACAGAACTCTTAATTTAACAGTCTAAAAACAGCTGCGTAATACATTTATCTCCCAGTGAGTCTAGGAGCTCATTTATTTCACTAAAACATCTCTGTAAATGTGTGTGGGAGCACTCGGTAACTTAATTGCCTCTTCCTCTTGTCCATCACAAGACTTTAGCTGGTATTACCACCTCAAAACACTCAGACACCATTTCATCTCTGTCTCACTGACAGCTTTTTTTTTTTGTTCCATCTCTGGCATATGAATTTAATTCCTTCCAGTCTAACGCGAGAGGATCTGTGATTGTGGTGCTTCTCAAGCCAAACACATCTGCATAATGTGACAGTGAAAGCCGCATTAAAGCATCTGTCATCCTCAGGAGTTAATTACCAACATGTGCTTTCCTCCACACCGTCCATCCGTGTGAGAAAAGCCCCTCAGAACAGGAAGATCACACAATGGGATGCTTTTAGGAGACGAGAGAGATGGGGAGACAGGCAGCCTTTGGTGATAATGACATTCATTCACCAGTAATCCTAGAAGTTGTCATGAAGCAGAGTTTCTTCATCCAGAGGAGACTGTGCTTGAAACCAAAGTCTATAAATCTTCTTCTAAAATTCAACCCTCTCATCATTTTACAGGGTTTGAGCAGACAGTCAAATGTGCCCACGAGCGATCTGTCCATCTCTTCATCGACTCTCTGCTCAACAAGGACAAGCAGAGCACGGCCTACAGGTGCGGAGACCTGAGCAGCTTTGACAGAGGCGTCTGCCTGGACTGTCGGAGGCATCGCTGCAACACTCTGGGCTACAACATCAACCAGGTTCGCACCGGCAGCAGCAAGAGGCTCTACCTGAAGACGCGCTCCCAGATGCCTTACAAACGTACGGAGCCCACCTCATTTCACTCACGGATGCACTCATCTGTTGTTAATTGGCAGCTTCAAACTAAACCAATCATCTTATTTTATATTAATCCATAGGTTTACAGCTACAGAGAGGGAAAAACACATCAACAGTGTTAACTAGAAAAGCACTCAGAGAGCGCAGACAACCTTGCACGTGTTCACGTCGTGCAGCAGGTGTTCCAGCGGAGGTTGTTGAACTTAAAAATAACTGTACGGAAGGTCAAAGGTCACAGTCCTTCCGGAATCTGGAAAATCACCAAAATGTGTTACCTCTGCCTTGGCCCATTATCAGCATTTCCTGAATATTTCAATCTGTTCATATCTTTTTGAGTTATTTCAGTAACTGGCAGAGGCGATAAAGACATAAAAATTAAAGTCTCATATTCCAGACAAGTAGACAAATAAAAGGAGAGGGTAATTACGTCACACATTACAAGACAGCTCAACAGACAGAACTTCCCCATCGATGATATGTGCTCTGTTGCAAAAATATAATCAATAAATGACAGTCTTCAGTTCACACGCTACTGTATTCGCTGATGTTGCATCTTTTGCTTTAGTAGAAAGAAAGGGGATCATGATATATGGCAAACTTGTTTAATCGCACAAATTAACTTGAATTATGCCCTGAAAAATATCATATAAAACCCAAGTTAAGGCGCACATTGTTTCGTTTTAATGTTTCTGGTTTCTATTTTACAGTCTATCATTACCAGTTCAGGGTCCAGTTTGTCAACCAGATGGAGCAGATCCAGCCTTCTCTCACAATCTTCCTCACTGGAACAAAAGAAGAGAGTGGCGACATCCCCATCACCATGTGAGTAGAGTACAGTGAGTACAGTCAGCTGGGCTCTCAGCTCCCCAGAGAAGGGAAACGAGTGAGGAAGAGGAGCTGACACACATGGAAACAACTCAAGCTGTGGCATGAAAGAGAACTATAAATGGAGATGATGGAGTAAATTATTTACTCAAGGCTCTGTTCTTCTCTGTATCAAAGAGCAACAAAGGGGTTCTTATGTTGTTGTTGTAGTGGAGGATCTTTTTTCATTGTCAAAATCTAAATCTTTGTTCTTACTTTCAAATCCAGCACCGAACCCATTTCAGGGAACACCAGCCTCACCTTCCTGATCACCTTGGACAGAGATTTAGGAGACCTGATGCTTCTGAAGCTGCGCTGGGAGGGAGCAGCTCTGTGGAAGAACATGTGGAAGCGGGTTAAGACAATGATTCCCTGGGGTGGACCGGAGACACAAGCCCTGCTGACTGTGGGCAAGATCAGCATCAAAGCAGGCGAGACGCAGGAGAGGTACAGCTTTACATTAAAGAGTGAGATATATTGACATAATTCAATTAAAACAACAACAACAACAACAAAAATAAACCCTTGGGAAAAGAGTGGGACATACACAATACATTAAAAATCAGTGTAGTGACCCTGATAACCTGTCAAACTGCAGGGGAAAGAATGGATTTAATAAAAACTAATCTACAGATGTTAACTCTGTCTCGTAAAAATGGCAAAACTAGACCTTTGTCGCCACCTAGTGGGTTGTTACTCACACAAGATTTCATCAGCGCGCACTCCAAGTCAGTGACGTTGTTTTTCTGTCCCAGGACAACCTTTTGTGCCATGACGCACGAGGAACAACATGTAGAAATATCCCAAGATAAGGTGTTTGTGCGCTGCAAAGAAGATTCGACGGCGCAACAGCACAGAAGAAAGCGCAACAGAGCGGTGTGGGTTCGTTGACCTCTAACACGGGATGTCACTGAGGGATGTCCTCCATGATTCCTGAAATCAACGTCTGAAAAATCTCTGGAAGGTCAGGATCAGAAATAGCCATGATGTGGTCTAAACTGTTTCTAAAGTTTTCGGTTTGATTAGCAGATCAAATGATTGAATTTTACAGAGAATGATCCTTTGGAGTCAGTACTGCTTTACATTGCTAAAGTCTCAGGGTTGTTCAAATATGAAGCAGACAGTAAATAGATGATCAGTGAACTTTTGACATTGAGTCAATATTCCATCTGACAAGGCCAATTTTGATTCTTCATTAAAATACGACCCATTTCTATTGGTTTGTGTGATTTTTCACGACTGACATCAGATTGAAGCTCTGCCATCACAAACCTCTGGGATTTAGAAAGCATTCAGGTACAATAAAAGATTGGTGGAGGCCCCGATGTGGAAACAATGAACTCCAGATCAATTCAGACCATCATGGCAGCAGAATGCGGTTCTGACCAGCTGACAGCATCTATTACTGTTAAAGACAGGGATAAGCATCTGATCATTTCTGCTTTATTGATGCAATTCAAGTAGTTCAAAAATTTCCAGGAAACTTAACAATTGTCTTTAAAAAGTCGAAGAAAGAAATCTGCAAAGTGGAACAAAAATAAAGGAAGAAAATTAAAAGACAAGAAGAAATCATAGAAGGCATTATAAAAAACACAGGACTCACTAAAATCTGGCCATTGGACTGAATCGACACCAGTTTGGATTCTGAGTCTTACACTTCAGTGCATTTTTTCTGAACATCACAGCAACAGACATGAGAAAAAAACCATTGTCCCAAAAACCCTGTTTAACACAAAAAGAACGATTCAGCCAAATGACATTCTCTCTCTCTCACACACACACACACAATCGCTTTAAAATCTGCCCAGATGATGACATATATTTGAAGATTCAACCCAAAATCACTGCTGGCAGCACCAAAACAAAACAAATTCAGTGTAAGAAGCCACAAGACTGCATGTTACCCCAGCAACTCTGCAGCTGCTACGGGTAAATACACAACAGACATCCTGTGAACTTAAACATACCTGAGAGGACATTAAAGGCATTTCTCTGCAAAGAGGCTGACCTGTCTGCTGCCGAGCTCTGTGCTGCTCTGCATAGAATCGGAAAACATTCTGGTATGAGAGAACTGTTCGTAACTGCACTTAACAAGGACAACACGCCACTTCCTTAGATTCATTTAAACTGGTTTATGCACTCTACATATTCTCCAGGTAAGAAATTTTAGCAAAGTAAATCAGTGCTAAGCATCACCTGTCAATGAATTTGACCAAAGATTAATGGAGAGAGATAAAAAAAACCCACATAAATTAAGCCAAACTGCAGATTTGCAGGAAAGATATCAGATGATATATATGTGCTAATGATTTAAAAATATCACTGGCTGTTAAGCCTTCATGTAACAGAGATAGTTGTAATTATCAGTTACATTTCAAATACTTAAATAAGCCACTAACACAATTCAGTCAAATTCAGAAGTCCAGTCTGATGACAGACTGTCTCAACTATGGCTTCAGTCTGGTTTCTGATCACTTTACAAGGCATTTGAAACCAAGAGGGTTTTTGCAGAGGTGACAGGAGAATATCAAGAAAAACAAAACAAAACACTGTGCTGCTCATCATCAAACCTGTATCACTTTTTTTTTTTTTTTTAGATCTGCACCAGCCTGGATGTAAAGGTTACTTGAGGACGTTTTTGACAGCTTTTCCAAACAACCATTAAGTGACAAACATGACATTGACATGACACCACAGAAGCCGTTTGTGTCCTAGAGTCCAGATTGAACACTTTCTTTCACCTTTCACTTCAGAATATTAGGTGACATCTGGAAACAACTCAGTCCTCAAATGTAGAAATAAGCAAAGCAAAAAGCCTGGAGAACATCCATGACATTCAAAGTGATACAAAGCCATTCTTTTCAGCAGTCTGAAATACATAGATTAAAATGAATTTGCAAACCTACACCACTAGATGTATATATGAAGTATATACAGGACATATTAATCTATACAACTGCTGACAGCACAAACCCTCTGTATTTTTGTCAGGAGGATCATCACCCTGATATGAAAATGCTGCCCACTTTTCCATTCAAAACTTTGTTTTTGCCTTTATTTAACCTGAGACAGTGAATCATAAAAGTAAATTATCATCCTCATAAGTGATAAATTGGTTCCATGTTAAACACGAGGCAAAAAAAAAAAAAAAAAAAAAACCTAAGTCAACATCAGGACAATTGCATACTGGAAGATGTAACCTCATCAAATTAAAGCCATAGATTTTTTATGATTATTATTGGCAAATATCAATCGTGCCCGTGACCTCCCAGCGTTGTTTTATAAAATGAACAACCCCATGACCTGCAGCCCTGCATTTGTGCTGAAGATGGCAGCAACTCATAGTGGAAGAGAAGTAGGGACAAAAGTAAGACAAACAAAGGCCACTTCAGTATAATTACTTCTCTTGCCTGCATTCAAAAGTAGTCAATGACAAAATAATAAGATTAAGACCACTTAGTAGAGAGCAGAGAATTTCTTCTACCGTCCCACATCAAAGACTGTTTCCTATAAAAGCTGTGTGAACCACTGCTGACCAGCCTCAGAGCCCAGGCGCTGAGTTCATCAGGCTCGACGGGTCTCCAAAAAAACTTTCGGCTTTGGCCTGTGAAATAGATCTTTTAATAAGTTCTGTGAATTTTTCAATAATAAAAGTAACTCTTTGGAATGAAGTGCTCCCTTTGAAGGCACACAGAAGAACCAAGGTAATGTCCCTCAGCGTCTCATCTGTCCCATCTGATAGTTCTCTCTGGGCTGATGATAGTGCCGCTGGCCCCGTGGCTGCTGGTTTGCCTGCTGCTGTCGCCTCCTCTTCAGTGTACCTGAGAAAAAAACATAAACAACCATACTTTATTAAAAAAACAAAACAAAACAAACAAACAAAAAAAAACAGCTGACCCAGAAGAAGCCCGCAATTAATCGTGTATCCTCTGTTGTCATGACTGTTTTTTCAGTCACATAGGAAGCCATCAAACGTCCTGACATGAGCATGTTCTGCTCATGTGCTCCCCATCCTTGGATACTGCAGAGTTCTAAAAACAGGATGTGCTGTACCTGGTAGTGGCCTTGGTGGGGGCAGTTTGGGGTTGCTGCTTGGAGTGTGGACGCTGCAGATCTTGATGAAGCCGGCCATTAGCATAATGAGGGCGATGCCCATCAACAGCACTGCCCACCAGTGAGCCTAAACGATACGTAAAGGAACGATCTTCTGTATGTGTTTATGTTATTGTAGCAACATAGTTTCACGATAGCTCCGGCGCTAGAACACTCACCACTATCCACTCGGCAATATTTTCGTAGAGCTCTGCGTTGAAGATGGCTTTCTTGAGTCTTGCCAGAGGCCCATCAGCATCCACCAGTCGGCACCTCATGAACACGTCACAGTAGCCCTTGAAATCATTGCAGGGTGAGCCGGGCTGCAGCGTTATGACCGTCTTGTTGAAGAATTTGGCCCATTTATCCGAGCCTGCGCTGCTGCAGGTGCTGGGGTTCACTGAGAGAGAAAAGATGACCTCTGATATAAGGAGAGTTACGAGATCCTAGGACAGTAGCCCATTCTGGTCACATTTGGTGGAGTCTAATGCTTTCCCGACTTTTACTCACTTTTCTCCATGCAGCACACGTGACACAGCTCTGCAGCCTCGTCCTGGCCGTCTTTGGTGCCACAGGTGCATACTTCCAGCTTGTACTTCTCACAAATTGAACCGGAACACACCTGCAATTAAAAAAAAAAGCAGCATGACAAATTATTCGACTCAAGTAAAACACGAACTTAGATATAAAACAATAAAACAGCAACGATCCTAACGTACCCCGTTGAGGCAAACTTGTGTATCAGAATTGCAGGAGGTGAAGTTTTCCTTTGGTTCAGAGGCAGGACACAGAGCAGTGGCTCCATTGCACATGCCCTCTTTGGCACAATCAGAGTCAAGTCTGCACTTTTCGTTGGTGCCTTTAAACGTACATGCTTGTGTGCAACATGGCCCTTGGCTGGGACTGGAGCATTACAATCACAAATCAGAAACCAAGCGTTTCAAACCCGACTGGCACCAAAATTTTAGAGGAGAGTATTTTACAAAAAGAAATGACGGACCTGCAGATTTTACCAGGTTGCAGTTTGCACCTTTTGCCCTCTGCTTCGTTGGCACTATAGCAGCATGGATCTTTGCACTGGTCGCTGTAGCCACAGTCGCACTCCTCTTCGGCTTCCACCAGCCCATTACCGCAAATAGGTTGTCCGGACTCTGCAAACACACAGGAGCAATACTATGAAGAGACGATCTCGTTGGCTTAGCAAGAGGAGGAAAAAAGAGAAAAAGCGTACCAACAAAACAATCGTCTCTCTTTTTTTGCAGAACGGCACTAATATTGCTGATGCTGCAGCTGGAGAACTTGTTGTTGTTCAGCTTGTCTCCTGATGTGGCACGAGCGTACATGATGTAGTTGCCCCGCTCTTTTTTGTCTTGAGCCTTTGATTCTCCAGGGGTGCATTCGAGCCCAGAGTCATGCTGTAAAACAAGTAGCAAGTGCATGGACAGAGTTCACGCAAACCCCTTATATATGATGAACAGGTATGCACCAAAAACTCACATATCGGTAATAATAACACTCACAGGTGAGCCGAAGTTGTGTCCAACTTCATGAGCAAAGGTGATGTGGGACACCTTGGGAGGCACATGGGAACCATAATTCTGCACAGTGATGATACCAGTGTTCAGAGACTTTCTCTTCCCATCAGAGTAGAGTTTGCTCTTTTCACAAATCCCCCCTGAACTTCCTGTGGTGGGAGCAGGAAAAGTATGTTATCAAACCATACAAATGATGAGAAATGTTGCTGATATACCAAATCTGACCAATAGCTCAAAGTCTAAAATTCCTTGTCCATCAAAACTTCGACAATGGCTTCAAACTGACTGAGGTGAAGTCATAAAACCGTGCGTCATATTTCCTTATTGTGCTGAAATGGACGGACTCGGATGGTGAGGCTTATCACTATCTTCTAACATGAAAACAGTCCTATCTAAGAGAATTGTGATAATGGTTATCAGACTTCATTCTGTCCACCACAGTCTGCAGCAGGTCAGTGGAAGCCGCATTAAATGTTGGTGGGAGTCAGCACCTGTGGACTGTCAGCTGCAGTGTACTAACCTGAAGGAGCCCCAACCCAGGCCAAGCCAAGCACACCATCATCGAAATCTCTGTCAGTGAAGACGTAGGCAAGGCAGTAGTCATCGTGGTTCTGCTCGGAATTTAGTTCCAAAAACTTCTCCACTCCAATATTGGCAAAGCGGAAAGGATTAGATTTGTCTGTTTCATCAGCAGTGGAGTTTATCTGAACAAAGATGAACACAAGTGTTTTTCTGTGTGCACAGCAGTAACAAAAACAGGAAGGACAAAAAAAAGGAGACAACATGCAACAAAAAGATAATCAGGTAAGAAGTTACGTAACCAACCCTAATTCGCTTCACCATGAAGCTGATGTTTCGAATGCCCTTGAAGTCTGTGACCTGGTAAATGGAGTTGATGGCCTTTACATGGCTGGAAATCTGCAGAGAAATGGGTTGTTCAAGCAGATGCGTTTCCCATTAAAGGATTCCACACAAAAGAGTGTCCACACTGAGGTCAGATCTGCAGTGTGTGTGTTTGTGGGCTGGGGTGCATACCTGGGCTATAACAGCCTCTCTTGTGCCATAGTATCTAAAAAAGAATTGGTCAGTTTGGATATAGAGCTGACAAGTGTTTTTCTCTTTGGCTGCTGCCCTTTTCCTTCTCAGAATGACAGGACCGTGTGAACTCTCCTCTTCCAGCTTAGTAATTTTCTGTTTAAAAAGAAACTCAGGATGAGACAGAAGAAGATGAACTGTAGATGGCGAAATAGTGAATTAGAGTAAAATAGGTCTCAAAAGAATGTAAGAAACCTAAATTTCACAATCAGAAGGATTAGATCACCAGAAAAGGGTGGTCACTGTTGATTATCTTACTGAAAGAAATCTTTATGTTAACAACAATATTCTATACTAGAATAAAAAAGTGATCAGATCTTTAAATCTTGTGAGTCTTGTCCATCTATACTGTTAATCATGAGCTGGAAAGTCAAGGGGGGCTTTGCTGGGATGCAGCCACTTACGTTTACTGGCTGCTCCACTGCCGACGCCTGGTACTTCCTCATCCTCTCAAACACAGAGTGGTCGGCGCAGCCGCCCTCTGAGCCATATTTATGAGGATAATCTGGCAGAGAGAGGAGATAAGAGAAGAGCCGAGCTTACATTCCATGGCGTATCCCTTCAGAATGTGCAAGGGCCAAACAAGGAAAGGTGTGACCCTGGGGCTTCATCCGCTCTTATTTCTTTCTGCTTTTCGTCTTTAAACACTGCTTTGCTGTTGAGCAGACATTTTTCTCATGTTTAACTTCTGGCAGCTTCAGTTCAAGATGGTGGATGAAATGTTTTGTTTGGCATTGTCTTTAACAGCCTGTTATTAACCAGGATAGACCCACTAAAATTACAGATCTCTTTTACAAAAGAGACCTTGTCAACACAGAAGCGGCTCATTTACGATAAAAACAACATGATTCTAATACAATGCTGTGGAAACAACAAAGAAGAAATACTGATAATGTCCACTCTTACATTTCTTTGAATTTATCATAATGGAGAAGTTGCAAAATGGTAGTATGCGGGAAAGCATGTGGTCTGGTCTAAACGACTTATGGATTTACAATGCTTTCACATTTCACAGAGAGAGAGAGAGAGAGAGAGAGAGAGAGAGAGAGAGAGAGAGAGAGAGAGAGAGAGAGAGAGAGAGAGAGAGAGAGAGAGAGAGAGCGAGAGAGAGAGAGAGATGAAAATGAGCCAGCCCAAGGCGTGGGTGAGGTTCATACTGCAACTCAATGCCAGTCTTACACTGGAGTTGCCTGAATCACGAGAGTCACAGGACTGTTTTTTCCCCTTCAGGCAGTGTTTGCCTTATTGTTTTACTTTTTTTTTTTTTTTTTTAACTTATCCTGACTACCAACTACTAGAGAACCAGCTGCTCATGAGGACATGATTGGGAATCTGTCAAATTCCAAACAGACTAACTGAAACTCAGATCTTAGCATGGATTTCAAGTCATTGTGTTGCAACTTGACTTCTTTTTCAGCAGACCTAAAAATAATTATGCTTCTTTATGAACGGATTTTTAACAAGTGTGTTGACCCATGACAACCCAAAGACAACCGTAGCTGTCTCTGCTAAACATGATCTCTTGAAGCTCGCCAGACTAGACCATCAACCATCTCCTGTAACTCCAGGTTTCTTATGTTCACATACTTGAAGACATTCCTGAAATGACTGACTGTGCACTTGCTTTACAGCCATCATGTCTGCAGTAAGAAATTCACAATTAATATCTACTTTCTGGTTGCAGATGCCAGGGGGTATACAGAACTATTGAAAGGCAGTAAACAACAAACATAAATAAAAACAACCTTTTTACAGTTTGAATATATACAAATGAATCTCAGTCGATACCAGTTATTTTTCATCAATTGCCATTTTGTACAATATTGAATAACCAAGCATCCGTTTACAGGGAAATAACTCACTGTAGCTTTAATAAATACAATAGTTGGTGATTTAATACTTACCGATATCATCTTCGTGATAGATGATGGAGTGGAAGGAAGTGCTTTTGTCTTGAAGGTACCTCTCTGAAGGCTCAACATAGTATGTTCCTTGGTGTGTTTTAATGAAGCCCTCAAAGCGCCCAGCAACCACAGAACCATGGGACAATGTGCCTGTTTCACCTGAACCCCACACGAGATCAAAACTCCTCAGTCACACGTACACTTCACGTTTCAGAATATATTACACGTTAAAGGAACAACACTATCCTTCAGTCGACGCATTTTCAAAAATAATGTTACACTTTCTACAGTATATATGATGTGATAACTTACCAAATATTTCTCCAGTGTAGATATGTGACATATCAGGAGCGGTCTCTTCTCCTGATACATCAACAATCAGATCTGGTGAAAATATCGATGTGTCTCTTGTCATCCTCAAGTTAAACTGTCTGTAAGATGGAAAAGAATAAACTAATTATCATTAGTCACATCTGATACCACAATGCATAATACAACATACTCACCACTGTACTCAGGTTTAATCATAATCCTGTCTGAAATTCTCAGTTAATTATATTTAATATACCGTAACATAACTAAAACCTCTAACATTAACCTCATCCCAGTTGAAACTTAAAAATATGATATGCAACACCCTATTGCAGAGAGAGAGAGAACAGTTTAGGAATAGAAATGTGCATTCCTCAGCTGCTCCACTCAGTGAGACAGAAGAAATATGTCATGAGGAAAAACCACATGAACCCCATACACAACCACTCTTTAACCTAGAAATATTCTCAACCACATATCTGTGATGTGAAAGACCAGGCAGCACAAGCGTCACATGAGGTGCACATGAGAAACATGCAGCTAAGTACTTATGAAAACTCCATTATCAGGAATTTCTTAAATAATCTGCCTCTAATCTCATGGCGGGAGGGGCTCTCCAGCTGTCTCAAAATGATAAATTAATGTTCACAATAATGTTTCTCACTCCCACTGTAAGCACATATCTTGCATAAAACTTTAAAAACCTATATTGCATAAGAAAACATATCCAGTATGCATGGACATCAACTTTTGATCCATGTTTTAAAAATTCTGGCTGCTACCTCGCTCAGAATGTTTTATGTTGTGTCAGTCTTCAACATGGGGCTCTTGCTGCAAACATTCAGTGTTCACATCTGTGTGAATGTTAAAGGAAAGTCTATAATAAGGGAGTCATTTCCGCCTGTGTGACTAACGGGCACACTATCAATTTAACCATCTACATAATTGAATTTTTTCTAATTAGATGTTTGGTTGATGTTTGGTTGGTGCTGTGTTTCCATGCAGTGAAAGATTGAGCAAAGCACAACTTGAATGCAGGGCAGGAATTAGTCCAAAAAAAGAGTACAGAGAGCTGGGGGGGGGGGGGGGG
>BJFM01000205.1:444011-457198 GCA_016586285.1 Arothron firmamentum | reverse complement strand
ACTGGAAGCTAACAAACATTTTTTAATTAGGTTAATTCCACAAAATTATGTTAAATGTTTATCTCTGACAGAACACAATCGTGCAGCAGGAGACACTACAGACAGGAAAGAACACAAGAGTACAGGAAAGAATCGTGCCTGACAGGCCTGAGATAACCCATAACAAACAGGTTTCATGCAGAGAAAAGTGGGGGAGCTTGGTGGGGGGGAAAAAGGTCTCAGTGTTGCTTATTGGTACAGTCTTCAAAGAGATGTGGGTATGACAACCTGAGCAAAATGGAAGGAAGCTACAATGTTCATCCATAGCTATGGTTACCGAACACACCAGAGTGGATTAAAACACAGCTCATTGGGTGAACATGTGTTTTGGTTAATAACGTCATATAGGTAGATATGACAGTAAACGGAACAGGAAGTTTTAATATTAGCAGTAATCTCAGTAAACTAGTATAGACTTTCATGTGTTAAGCAACTACGCATTGTTAATCTGAGATTTATGAGACAGATGGGCATGAAAGTATGTTCTTATACAGGTATATTATAATTACCTCAAATTGATTTAAAAAAAAAAAACACTATATATATAGTAACATATGTAAACACCAACTACACATTACTGCTTAAAATAATGTAGCCATCTCTATTCATGTCATTAAAAAAAAATCAAAGGTAAATCTTTGAGGGTAAACACGCAGAATTTTATATTATTATTTTATAAGAGTAATAAGATTGAATGCTGCATTAAACTTTATAAAATTATGTTGCCTGAAAACAGAACAAAACATGAAATTAGATATCACAAAGAAAATAGATCAAATCTGGGTTTATCTAGCCTCTGGAGCTGATGACAAAGTTTAGCTTATTAGAAAATGGTAATGGAACACAAAGAACCTATTCAGAGGCAAACCATAGAGAGCTAATCTCATTATTCTGCCAGAAACAAATACATAATACTGAATTTTGAAAATACCTATGCCTGGGATTTCATAGTTACACTAATGAGCACTGACCACAACATTTAGACAAGTTTCTCTGAAGTGTGAGGTTAAACGGACTGTGTGTGTTTCTATACTGACACTGACCTTCCGTGTGCGTGGAAGTCCAGCTGCACGGTCTTTTCTTCAGGAGAAAGGGCCCGTTTGGCTCTCTGGTGACTGTTGTGCAGGACTTCAGTGTCATATGACAATACTTCATAATGACGAATATATTTGTTCAGTGGATTCCCAAACAGACCTGGAACAGAATTCAAGGTTAATGAAAAAATGATTATGCTCACACAGTTTACTGATGTGAACCCGAAGGTTATCTATTGATCACGTCCCAAACAAAGAAAGTCCTTTTAAAGCACAAGAAGAGGAGCACATGATGCAGTGCTACTGCGTGTCATTGTGTTAGAACAGTGGTGGCACTGGTTGCAGGCTGTTTATAAGCTAATCTCCATTCCTGAAACAAAACACAATGCTTCAAAATAAGTTCTGGGGTTTTTCTGGGAATGAAAAATCAGCTTTTCTAAATAAGCAAAATTAGGATGTCTTCATTTGACAGGCCCATAAATGTCACATTAGAGCTTTTTTTTGCAGTTGAGGGATACTATTAATGGCTCCCACAGGGACATATGTAGTCTGCTGTACATTTATCACCTGCCTGTCTTCTTTTAAAACTACTGCTACGTGTTCATTTACTCAATGTGGTGGGAGGAAACTTCCCAAACAAGGACAGGCTGGGCAAGCAGAAACTTGTCCCCGAATGCAGCAAAAAGAACATTTTCAACCATTAAAGTCTTTCTCAAACAACTGCTACTAAAACAACAAGACTGGCTAATTGGTCAAATTCACTTCACTTATTTCGTGGCATGCCTTTAAAATGTTTAAAAATCCACAACTGATAAATATCAATTTGCATTACAATTTATTTGCTTGCTAACACTGTGAAATGACCTCAAATATGTCCCCAAATAAAAAGGATTTTAGTTTTCTGGTGTGTAGTGATAAAAGCATGGATTTACAACAACACCCAGTCATCACAAATTTAGACCATTCTGTTCCAGGCCTAAATGTCCCAGTGTAAACCAATTCTTAACTGGGAGAAAAGTGCAGACAGGAAGAAAAGATGCAGCAAAAGTGTAGCATTAGCCAAAAGTGTGTTGGGTAAAAGCAGCCTTGGCAACTACACATCAGACACCCCACAGATCAGAGAAACTAATGCAACTCTCCACAGCATCTCATACTGCAGTAGAGTGACGCCAAACTGGCAGTGGGAGTTGCGAGTCTGAGCTGTGGCTGTAATGAAACTGCCAGGAACTCCTGTAAACACATCTTTAACATTACCTATCAAAGTGAAATAACCTGATTCATCTCAGATCAAAACTAATACTTTATCTTTGCATCTAAATTGTTTGATAAGTAGTTTTTTTTAAATTTATGGCTGCCATATTATTAATTGTTGACTGCTACATTGAGAAACATTTACCTTACTTGAAAACTTTTAGAATGGTTTACTGGCATGAGACTAAAAATGTACAAAAAAAAAAAAGCTTTTAAGGGTCATTTTTAGGATTTATTTTCCAGTGGCTTCAGATTACATAATTTAATTGAAATATCCAACAATAATCCCAGTGGAGCCCCAGTATTCTTTCACAAATGGTGGTGGAATTAGACATAGAGGGTTTTGGTTAGAAAAGCAAGAGACAACTTCCTCCTCAAATTTCAAACTAAGGCAAAAGTAAATAAAATTAAACGCAAAATAGTTTACAAATTTACTTTTGACAGATAAAGCTGTCAAAATTACAACCGCGCAGCATAACCTGCTATTTAGGTTCCTAGCAAACGTTGGTTTATCAACGTTCCTTAACGTAATATTCAGCTAGTTCGTTGTTTGAAAGCTAGTTTAACACAATGTTGTAGAAAAGACAGGTTTAAATATGATAAAATGTCACCATTTGAGTCATTTGAGAAGCGAACTGAGAATGCTGTTCGTCTTTTATTTAAACCGAACCGAAAACTCTTCACCTGCTCCGGGTTGACCACTGTGAGAAAGCAGGTTAGCAAACAGGATCAACATTAGCCACCTAGCTAGATAGTAACATAGCCCTATCATAAGTACATGATCCGATTAGTGCTAGTTCGACTGTCAATGAACACTTTCGTTTCTTAGGTTAAAACTCACCTGCAACATGTGGTAGGCATCCAAACATGAAAAGTAATTTCACAAGTATCATATTGATCGTTAATTTACGTCACGTAGAGAGAGACCCAGCTGGACGGCCGCTTGTTTGGTTTCGAGATTTGATCGCTCGCGTATCTAGTTATCGTCCATCACAACCACAGCGACCTTCCTCCGACATCAGACCTTTTGAGCACTGTGGCGTTAAACAGACAGACAGACAGACAGACAGATCGGCCCTCCTCCCTTCCGGTTTGTCCAGGCAAGAGTCCGGACACACCCATCCCTTTGCCATTGTAGTCATAGTTCAAGAGTCTAAAAAGACCCGCTAAAGAAAGTCCTTATAAAGTTGTAATTGAATAAATGCGAGCGCGATTGTCACAATCTAAATATATTTGTCATCAAATTTGAAAAACGCAGAAAACTATGTTTAGTATTGTTTTCATTGATCATTCTGGGGATTGCTTACTTCCGCAAAACATGACTTCCGGGTTTGTCAAGGTTTTTTTTAATTGTTGAGAAACCAATAAATCTGCTCTATCTGTCCACGTTTGGATCTTTGTCTGACTACGAATCACAATAACATATAGCTTCTGGAATCAAAATAACATATAATAATAATAATAATAATAATAATAATAATAATAATAATAATAATAATAATAATAATAATAATAATAATAATAATAATAATCTAACAATATCAAAACAATTTATTTTTAAAATTTAAGAAACTTTTTTATTTGCTAAATTTCCACGAATAACTACGCTACAAGTAGAAGTACTTTAATTTATGCTTTTGAGTTTAGTTTTGGTCAAGACCGTTTCACAAAAGAACTTGTTATAGCAAAACATTAACAAAGCTTATTCGGGTAATTGCTGCCATCCAGTGACTCTAAGCGGGTATTTCATATGGCGATCTCATAATTATTGCTTTATCCACACTAAACAGGCATTTTTGGATAATCCCAAAATATTTTTTTATAAGGAATACATACTTTAAAATGTAGTAGATGGACAGAGGAAAGTGACAGAAAAGTGCCAAGCGTTCGTTGAAGTCTATTTTATCATAAAGCTAATTCCAGATTAAAAAAAGAAAGAAACGACTATTGGAATTTTAGTCGTTCCATTACGTTTACCAGAATGTTTTTCCACATGAAGAAATATCTCGGAATTGTGTTTGTTCAGGTGAAAATTAAAACATACGAGCTGACCCAAACGCATCACCGGCTTGTTGGTTTTCTTCCGCCCCCTTGCTCGGCCTCCACTATGCTGACGTCACTCGCAGAGTTGTCATGGCGTCTTTCGGACAGAAGCTGCTACTGCAATTTAGCTAAAATCTGTCGACAGTCTTTAGGTCGAAATGGAGAAAAATGCAACTCTGCATCGAGAAAATGACGGAGGCGCTCTGTGCGCCACGGTCGGTGGGGAGATGGGCGATGTCGGCGGAGTGAAAGGAACGGCCGAGAAATGCAAGAACAGTGAGGCTCCTCTCAATACTTTGGTTGGCGATAGTTGTAACAAGAGCACAACAAATGTTGGCGCTCCGGCAGCCGCTAATGTCATTCCCGGTGCTGGAAAATCTGACGTGCCAGAAGTCATCGAAGTCGTCCCGGAGCAGGAAGGGAAGGGGAAGAACGCGGCGGGTGAATTGTGGTCGGAGTGCGGGGATCAAGTCAATAATGGGATGGGGCATGATTCGGTGCTGGGTGCAGGAGATAGCGAGGGTGGTGCCTCAAAGTTAGTCAACAACAAAACCGACGGTGCTTTGTCAACTCTGGCGGAGGAGAGTGCTGGAGTGCAGGCGGAGGGTTTAACTTGCGCGGAAAGTGAAGCCACTAAACTTGACAAACCGTCGCGTCTGTGCACGAACAGTTCAATCGCGGAGAACGCCAAGACCGCGCTCGATCCCACCTCATCGGAGGGGTTGGCGAGTGGGAGTGACCCCGAGCCCAGCCTCGGCGGGGAGTCACGAAGCATAGATTCGCTGGAGTCCTTCTCCAACCTCAACTCGTGTCCCAGCTCTGACTTAAACAGCGAGGGACTGGAGGACAGAGGACTGGCCCTGGCCCTGCAGAGCGAGTATGGGGCCGAGGACACAAAGCCTGCGTGTGTGAAGGACCGGACGGCCGGCCAGTCCATATACCATATTAAATGGATCAAGTGGAGGGAGGAGAACACACCGATCATCACTCAGAACGAGAACGGCCCCTGTCCCCTGCTGGCCATCATGAATGTCCTCCTGCTTGCTTGGAAGGTAGAGATGGCTATAGATCAATGGAAACCTAGTTCTATTTCTTAGCCTTGACCTCTGACAAGTTAGTGTTCACTACAATATGTAAGAATGGCAGCGGGCAGTGAATATAAACACAGCTGGCCTTTTGTGTTTCTGAGTTTAATCTTTGTGTGTGATCCCATGTGTCTGTGTTGCAGGTGAAGATGCCCCCCATGATGGAAATAATAACCGCTGAGCAGCTGATGGAGTATCTCGGTAAGGCCGTTAGACATTTTACACAATGGCAAATTCATCTGACAGTATTGATGAAATGGAGGGGAAAAACACAATTTTGTGTTTGGCTGGTTTTGCAGACACTACCCTGAATGTTGCCCACGAGTCCATTTGCTGATTGCTCAATATACTTTCATATTAGCTCTTAATACGGTCGTTGCTGGATCTGTTGCAGTGCTACTATGGCTAATACTGCACACTGATCTTTATTACGATGAAGAAATCACAGTTTTCCTTAACTTACCAACAGTGACAAATATCAATAAACCATGTCATTTTATTGTGAAGATATGGCCTTTGCAGAAACGTCCCCGTGGCTACTTAGAACATCTCAAAAGATTCGTCAGTTCCTGTACAGACTGCTAAACTGTTTGGATCAATGGGAAGTTATCGATTGCGTTGCTAACCGCTCTCTTCTTGTGTCACGCTGCAGGAGACTACATTCTGGAGACCAAACCCAAGGAGATATCAGAGGCTCAGCGGCTAAACTATGAGCAGGTAAGACTTGCACAATCGCTGCAGAATATTATCGCCATTATTAAGCAAGCATTGTTTTTGCTTTAGCATGTGCAGCAGCTCACGGTGTTTAAGAAACCCGGTATCTCCGAAGGGTCTTTACGGAGACTTCTACAGTTCCTTAGTTTTACCGCCCTGACTTTGCCCAATTGCAGGAAAGAAATTAAATTAAGGGATAATCCACAATGGAGGAATAACTCATACATTCCACCCCTCTGTAGGTTACATAAGATGCATCTTTCAAGGTCCAGGGAACAACAGGGGTCAGGAGTGTCAGATTATGTTGTTTCACATGGCTGTGGATGTTTAGAGATGCATGGCTGGGTTCAGCTCCCAGCTATTTCTGAGGGCGCATGTGTGGCTCACCATGAGAGAGACTTTGCGAGGGGGCTCTAGATCTTCCGCTTCTTGCCTAGTCCCACGACTCGCACGTGGCACGGGAGAGGCCTTCCCCCCATTCTTTCTGCATGGCAGAGCACCAACACATCTGTCAATGATTTGAAGTCACACTTCATTCATGGAGGTGAAAATAAATTGTCCACAGGATCCTTGTGGCTAAAATTAGACGGAGCTGAAAACGACCATCTTAAATAAATCAGCCGTGTCCTCAGTGTGCAGAGTTGGAGTTAGGGAGTGGTTAGGCATCTGTGGTGCAGTCTAATCCCAGACGCTGTCCTGGGACGTCTCTTGCATGTGGGTTTCCTCATGTCCATGTCCTGCGGTTGACACAGTTTTTTGGGGGGCCTCTGGGAGGTTGGAAGTAGGAAACTCTGAGGGAGAGAGAGAGAGAGAGCGAGCCTGAAATGTGTTCATGTCTATGTAAAACAGACGGTGGCCACTTCTTTAGAGAGTTTTGATTTCATTTTATTGGCTTGTTAGAAAATGCAGCAAGCATTACCCCGACGTTGAACCCCTTAGGGTAGTTCTATAAATACGTTTATTGAAAAAAACATCGTCTGTCACAGGATTGTATGAGGATTAAAATAGCAGTTGCATGGCTGCTCTTTAGCTATTGTTAAATATTTACTCAGAGGAGCTGTGGAAGTGTAGTTCCAAGTGCTGCTGTCTCTGTGGACCCAGCTCAGCACAGAAAGTGTTCATGGAAAAGTAACTGGAAGAAACTCCCTGTGAACTGCTAAAAGCATGAATACATGGCAAGAAACTGTAGATGTCAATGTCTGATCAAATATGTAACTGTATTGTTCTCAATTATTTTACTGATGGGGCTGCATCCATTATAAATGAACCTTGTATAAGCTCATCCTTACTTTCTTATGTACACTGGGTATTCTAATGTAATGCTTTACAACATCTTTGACTTATTTTTGATGAATAGCATGTTAGAAAAAGGAGGTGGTGTGTTGTAGTTAGCGTGTTGTTTTCCACAAAGCAGGACGCACACTGGAGGTCCAATCATGTCTAGCTTTTTGGCATTAGAAAATGTTACAATGGTTAAAGACTTGAACAGTAAAAACACACTGACACCGGATTTACATCCAGGAATATCGCGTTGATCATCTGATCTCCAGGCGCTTATCTGCCATCAGAGCCCACTCCCTTGGAGTGAACAGATGTGGTCCATTACTCATCCTTGCTAATCCTAATCCACACTCTCAGATGGGCCATCTGAAGCCCCCCAGTTCACAGAGCCAACTGTCAAAGCAAGAAGATCCTGTTAATGAAGGTTCAAATCAAGATGCTTTGCTGCAGAAAGAAAGATATAAACAAGAGATGGTGATGTTTCCACCAGATCGGCAACAGCAAAGACGATGCTTTGCTGAGGAGACTGCTGACATTTAATCAATGCAACAATGCTGGATCAGTAATGTGGAAGTCATTTAATGCATGGTTATGAAGAATCTGTATTGTCGCCCAGGTTTAGGTTCTGATGTATCAAAACCAGTCTACTTCCCTGGCATTGACAGTTGTTTGTGCCAAACGTTTGGAGCTGCGCCGCCACAGTTGAGGGTTGTAGGTCGTAGGGCTCAGCTGTGAAGTATATCGTGATCTCGGAGTTAAATGACATCGCAGGTTGAGAGCCAGCTGGGAAACACTGCTCTCAGGCTAACAGCCTCGACTTCCTCCGCTCCTCAGGTATGCATTCATGTGCCGTACTAGTATGTACAATGAAAAAGAGCATCCCCTTAGGCTTTTTTACATTGCAGTATGTTGGTTTGTGCAACGCACAGATTTCTTTGTGTTACTGGCACAAATGAATTTCCTCTTTTGTCATAGAGCAATGTGTGTATGACTTCACATTTTGATACTTTAAAGCCATTCCAAGGAATCAATCCAGGTTTCACTTTCAAGGCAAAACCCAATAAATAATGGTTGTTATTTTGAATATTTACAATAAAAATAAGAATTTTAGTCTATGTAAAATAAGCAGTGATTAAATAAAATTAGCCACAGTTTAGTTGATAATTGCCTTATAATGGTTAGATATTTGCTATATTTGCTTCGCAGTTAATGCAGTTGCTGAGTTCACTCGCTGTGAATTACCCATAAAGAACATATATATACATGAGCAAAATTGAATTAAAGCACAAGGGCGCTGAGGTTGTTTCTGTCCTGAACAGGAACAAGTGCAGCTAACTGTTTCTCGTAGAGGTAGAAAAATCAATGCCTGATAGCTGCGGCCATGCTGACGTGTGCAGGCAAGCCAAGAATAATGTAGCAAATTATAAGGTTCACTACAACGCTGCAAATTCACAAGTGAGCTGGCCTTTGCATCGTGCAGCGCGTGTCATTGCAGCTCGTCCAGACTGCTTTCTTTGTTTCCTAGAACATGAGCGATGCCATGGCAGTGCTGCACAAGTTGCAGACAGGCCTGGATGTGAATGTGAAGTTCACCGGCGTGCGAGTCTTCGAGTACACCCCAGAATGCATCGTGTTTGATCTGCTGGACATACCTCTCTACCATGGCTGGCTGGTTGACCCCCAGGTGAGACCTATTTTCTTTCATCATTATCACATTATCACATTATCACAGTTGCCTCTGCACGACAGAGGAGATCAGATTTCCGCCCTTCATCGTTCTGACTGAACTTCATCGTACCTGAGGGGTTAATCTCCTTGATATCCAGCCCTTGATGCCAGACTCTTCCCTCTGCTTTGGTAAAAGCGCATTTCTACCATTTTTGTATTTCTTTCCAGATGCGAGACATCGTCAAGGCGGTGGGCAACTGCAGCTACAACCAGCTGGTGGAGAAGATCATTTCCTGCAAACAATCGGACAGCAGCGAGCTGGCGGGGGAAGGTGAGCACCACACTCCCCTCCTGTCTCTTCCCTTCTTTGATTTCACATGACATTTTTGCACTAGTAAAGCGGAATTGTTGGGCCCGTTAATGACACCACTCAGGTATACTGGACTGAGGAAGGGGAACTAAAACCAGGACCCACATGTGGTGCACACATTCCATAGCTCTGGCTTTCCTTACAGCACCAGCTGTGAGGACATTCTCAGTAAAGTAGCATAGAAATTATTGATGAAGGGTGTGTTATTGGTTCACCCAGTGCAAATCTTTTCCCTTGGTTCATTGTGTGGTTGATTATCTTTCTGAAAAAACGACTGTGCGATTATCACATTTGTTTCCACTTTTTTCTCTCTCTTTTTTAAATTCTGCCCGTACATTTTCTCTTGTGACAGGTATTGTGGCGGAGCAGTTCCTGAACAGCACGGCCACTCAGCTGACGTACCACGGCTTATGTGAGCTCACCTCGACTGTGCAGGAAGGAGAACTCTGCGTCTTTTTTAGAAATAACCACTTTAGCACCATGATCAAATTCAAGGTAAAAGCCAGCAAAAAGATGCTTTATACTAGCAGATAGTCTCACTTACACACACACACACACACACACACACACACACACACACACACACACACACAAATAGAGAAAGTGTCACTAAAACAGGTGCCATGGCGCCACTAGGCATTTAAGTGAAATAAATGAGTCCTTTTTTTGAATTAGATATGTGCTTATTAGATGATCGTTTAAAGATCTGTAAGTATGAGCAGAGCTAACTTTCCAATCCCAAACTGACTTACATCTGTAGGCTGCGTAGTGTCTCTGCAGTCCTCTGTCCACATCTGGCTGCCCGTATCTCCACAGCTTTTTCCGACTCTTCCTGTTATCTTCAGTAGGGGAAGTGGAGTCCGCTTACTTTCATTTTGGATACTATTCTGTGGTTGCCAGTGTAAACAAAGCTGTACGTGCCACCTGTGACTTCCAGACAAAATATCACGAGAGGAACAACTGCCTGGGAGTGGTCACACACAGTGCGTCTTGTTTTTCCTAGGGTCAGCTGTACCTCCTGGTTACAGACCAAGGTTTCCTCACAGAGGAGAAGGTCGTCTGGGAAAGCCTGCATAACGTCGACGGAGACGGAAACTTCTGCGATTCGGAGTTCCGGTTGCGGCCTCCTTCTGACCCAGAGACTGTGTACCGCGGCCAACAGGATCAGATAGATCAGGTCTGGATGCTTGAGGAAAAACAGACAAACACTATCAGAAGTCAAGATAAAATCTTTGGAAACACAATAAGATAAAAATCAGGAATATACATACATAAATTCCGTTTTTTTTTTTGTTTTGTTTTTTTTTTCAAAATCTCGTGCTTGGAGGACACATCTGAAAAGTACATGACGTGGTCCCATAGGGCCACCCGGCCCGAGCTTTACTGTATCACAAAGTTGCCACGGCGACCCCAGTCAAAGGGATTATGTCCCCTGGGCAGTTTGGTCGGGTTCACAGATATGTGCTCTTTGGTCAAACATCACAGCTCTGAAGCGGAGCCAGCGACAAAGTGGCTGCCACGCTCCCACACACACACAAGACAAGAGCTGTTACTTTTTTATTAGCCCTACGCGCTGCAGCCCAACGGGCCTTAGCTACAAAACACAGGTTTTCAGCAAATTTTCCGGATTTATCATTAATTCATGGCAGAACTGAGAAAACCTGGATTAATTAGATATGCAAAGATGAACAAAGAAATTCCATAAATAATGTTATAGTGCAGCAGCGTAAACAGGGCGCTATTAAACGCACCACATTGACATTAAATATGAAATAAACGCTGTTTTATTACTGTGATTAAGCTGGTTGTGTGCAGACGCGAGCGGATGGAGACCCAATAGTCCTGTTGCATGATGAGATGTGGAAATATCTGTCTGCGTTTCAGCCTCACGCTGACTGCTCTGCCCTTAATTCGTCAAGCACCTCTCCCTTTGTGTTTGCGTCTCAGGATTATCTCATGGCGCTCTCGCTACAGCAGGAGCAGCAGAGCCAGGACCTACAGTGGGAGCAGCTGCCTGAGGGCATCAGTGATCTAGAACTGGCGAAAAAGCTCCAGGAGGAGGAGGATCGACGGGCTTCCCAGTACTACCAGGAGCAGGAGCAGGAGCAGGCAGCAGCGGCACAGGCACAGGTGGGGGGAGAGAGGCAAGAGTGGTGCAAGGATTACAGTCCTGCTTCTACCTGCCTTTTTTTTTTTTCTTCTTCTTCTTTTCAAGGAATGCAGTCATTCTAGTCCTCCACTGACATGGATTTTTAACCCTGGCTCTGTGGACAGGGACATACGTTGCACTCATTAAGCTGACGAAAAATAACCAGGACAGCACTGGGCGATGCTGTGCAGCCTAGCAACATACGGAACTGATCCTCAGCATTGACCCTGCTGTGGAAAACAAAGAATCAGCATCAGGCTGCAACCGTGAGAAAATCTTTTGCATTAGAATGTTCAATCCAAACCAGGCAGCAGAGCTGTTGAGGACAGAACTTGGGGGGGAGGCGACAGACGGCCCCACTTTGTGGAAGCTCCCATCTTTACATGCAACTATAGATCCTTCAGGCTAGATTCTGTGGCAGCATCATAATTACAGACTGCTCAGGTCGTTATGGAAGACCTCAATCACCAGAACAAGGTTGTTCGGAAAGCAGGAGCGCCACTTTTCCCAGCTCAGACTCTCCTTGATTGCTGATAAATGGATGCAAAGTAATTGTTTTGGTGGTGATTTAATCGCGATCCCGTCAGGCTGCGCACGGTTCGATCAGAGCTCAGCTACAGGTCTGTGAGTGAATGCTCCTCTGTCCTGTGGTCTGTGCAGCAGGGACAGCAGGAGCCCTCCGAGAGGGTCGAGACAGACAGCGGTGGTGCAGCGGGCGCAGCAGCAGCAGCTGGCGCTGGGACGGCAGCAGGACCCGGAGCCACGGCCAGCCCGGGAAAGCCCTCCAGCGGCGAGCGCAAGGCCAAGAAAGAATCGAAGGAGAAAGACAAATGTGTTATTTTGTAACATACGGCGTGCCCGGGTGAGTGAGTGTGTTGTGCATTTGCTTATCTTTGAGAAAGGGGACAATGTTTTCTCTCCATTGGACTGGGCAAGAGACACGCTGGCCCCACCCGATAACACACGCAAGGGAAGGAGAGAGAGTGGACGGAGGATCTGCTGTTCCCAAACCACTGGTGCCTGATATCATCTATCCTCAGTGGAACATGGACATCAGAGGCTGGGACACCACCACCACCACCACAACAACTACCCTTTCACAGAGTTGGCCAAACTTTGTTACATGTTGCACAGTGCACTATATTTGTGACGTGGGGTCGAGGTCGTTCGGATGTATGTTTTGTAGCAAAAGGAAAAAAAAAAAAAAAAAAAAAAGGAAAAATCCCTGGGAGTGACACGTCACCCTCACCCTGTTTCCGAAAAGTAGTAACTCCTTCTATTTCCGTTCATCATGTAAGCTCGTAGGTTGCTGGGTGTTTCCAGCTCACCAGACATGGATGGTCACACCTGCTTGTCTGTTTGAGTTGAGATGCGGAGAGTCGCACATTACTGAAGATGTGAAGGATTTAGCTCCTCAAGAAACACGTAGAGCGAATGAATAAATGATCAGATTGCAGCCGGAGGAGCAGAAAGCGCTGTCGTTCTGCGGCAGCGTTGGCAGGCGGTGGCGCTCATCCTGCAGTATCGCTCCAGCGCCACGCTGACACCCCCCC
>BJFM01000205.1:408247-443979 GCA_016586285.1 Arothron firmamentum | reverse complement strand
CCCCTCCCCCCAGCGTTGTGGTCGATGCCGGGCAGATGTGCTCCCACTTCTGTTGTCGAGGGATTGCTTCACATGCTGCAGCGCTCTCCTGACTGGGAACGTACCAGTTAATTAGCATGGTTTTCAACAGGTGTGTGTGTGTTTGTGTGTGTGTGTGTGTTTGTGTGTGTGTGTGTGTGTGTGTGTGTAAGCCAGGAGGGATTAGAAGTCAGTGTGACACTATGTGTGTCCTGCACCAAACCAGGATGTCCTGAAGGTGCATTCATGCCAGAGAGCTGCCAGATGCCGACGCCACCACTGGCTCCAGCCCAGCCTGTTCAGATTTGCCTTACCGGAGTTTGCGTTCTGCTGTGTTTGAATTTGTGTTTCTACATGTTACAGTGGCAAATGACTCATTCACAGAGCTTTTTTTTTTTTATTTGACAGGTTTAAGTTTGGGGAACTGCCACAACCTTTACGTTGCATTAGTTTAGATACAGATGTGGACATTTCATGACTATTACTCACTTTCACAAGAGCAGAGACGGTGGAACTGAGAATAACAGATATCTAAGTTGCTGTGTGTGATAAAGCTGCATTTATGTTGCTTTCTGTGAGACGGTACTCATTTTAGAGTGTACAGGCGAGTGTCGAGTACGGAAAGGTCTCTCTTTGCTGTCTCGTGCAGACGTGATGCTGCAGCCAGGTTTGTAAAGGACTGCCAAAAAAGTAACCCACAGCTCAGATTCCTCCATACTGTGAAGGTCAGATTAATATTTGTGAGCTTGTGCTGTTGTCCTCCAAAAAAAAAAAAAAAAAAAAAAAACCAATCTAGGGGGCAACAGACATGTTGGACATGACTGACTGGTCGCTGACTGGTGATTGACTGGTTTGGCATAAATTTAACATGAGGCCTTTTGCTAAATTCAAAGTTGGAAGTGATTTGTGATCTGTGCTCTAAGCGGATTTATTTTAGGGATACTGAGTACTGCACTTCTATAGAATTATCTGCTTTTATTTCAACATTTAGTGTAAAAACACAATGTATATAGTTTCCCAACGCATCCTCAATGGATTTAGCTTAGGATTTGTGCCATTATTGTACCCTGGGACTGCCTCCTGATTGGGCTTTTTCCCCCTATACATTCCAATTGGATGCCTTGAATCAAACCTTGAAGTGGCAGACACTTGTGAGTGGGAACCATTTATAACGGTAGATTTAGGTTTATCTTGCATATTATTTGTGTAAAGCCTTATATTATTTAAACAGGACAAAAAGACACATGCATGTTAGCATAACGAGACAATCCATGCGTTTTTGCATTCTCACCACTGCTTTTCTGTAGGGACGTATCCTGGGCTGTTGTGACCTGTAGTTGGCCCGTAGTTTCTTGACTATTAGTCAGTCGCGGCTTTAAAATATCTGCACACATGTACACTAAACACAACTATTAATCCTTGAAGGACCTGACACATTTATTTTAGCACCCTCCTTGCTGAGTGTAGTTAAGGGGATTTTTTTTGGGGGGGGGGGGACTTTCTGGCAAAATTGTGCTTTTTTTTTTTGTCCTTGTGAGTTTTACCTCATTTAAGTCTAAAGTGAAATTGTGACATTCCAGTGGAATTAAAAAAAAAGCAAAAAAAAAAAGCAATGAATTCACTCAAAGTTGTTTGGTTTGATATTGAAACTGTTTTAGAATATGTATGAATGAAAGTCGTTACACACACCACATGTAGACCTGCTTGCTGCCCCTACCCATGTTTACAATCCAGATATTTTTGTTGTGTGTTTCACCGTTGGTGAACCGGTCAGACAGATTGTGTGTTTTGTGTCTCGGTTGTTTCCCGTATGCCTTGTAAAAGTGATGGTGAGGTAAATGCTGTACAGTAAGAGTTTTGACAAGGATGTGGTTGTATTTGGTTTTGCACTGTTACCGTGGATATGCACTAAGAGAAAAGAAACATACCTCATTTTATACAGAACATAAATTGTGCAAGAGTGCTGTCTTTTTTTCCCCGAGTGTCGGCATGAATTGAATCCTGTTAACGCCTAGAAGGACGAAAAGGGCTGTTTAAATGTTTTGGCTTGACATAATGTGGCCAAAAGGCAACCGGTGAGGAGACCAGCACACAGATCATCATAAACGCTGCAGAGATGGACGATTGGTAATCTGTCACATCAGCAATGGAGAGAGATGGAGTCGCACCCTTAGTTCACTTTATCTTAAAAAAAAAAAAAAAAAAAAACAGGATGAGGAATTTTGCCTTTAATGGCCTCAATATGTTTCAGAGGAACATACATGACTGATGACACTCATGAGACAGATATCCACACTGCTGAACAATCAGACACATGTTCTTGAACAGGTTATATCAAAACTCCCGGATTTATTTGGTGCATGTGCAGTGCAAACTGAAGTAAAGGATGAAAAACAATATCCTTTTAATGTGCTGCCCATTCTGTTTGTTTGACACAGTAGCAAGATGAAAGTGCGTGTGCGTGCACGAGTGTGTGTGAACACGAGCGGTTACTTATTTGTGTTTTATCTATTCGCATTAATGACCAAATAATGTATGTAGCCTTTCTCATTACAGTCACACATGTATGTGGTTATAAAAACAAAATGCCTTATAGATGAGGGACATTCAACCTGATTTAAAGTACCAGGATAATAAAAGACTAAAAATCAACAGTTGGTCTCCATGTTGTCTGTAACGTTCCTATCGTATCCCATCATGGTTCAGATGCGATAGGAAGGTAGTGCTGTGAAGACTGTAACATCACACAAAGTATTCCATAATTGAACTTTAAGGGTCATTGAAACAGTCATTGTGTTTGTTCCTTTAAAACAGAAAAATGAAATACACCTTGTGCAAATGTCAGTAGACCAAACAAATGAATGCAGAATTTAACTCACATCCAGACTGAGGCAGATGCAAAATCAAACAAAGTCAACACATTTGAAGGGTGTGACACAAAATACGGTCGCTGCTCAATCAAACAACCCATTTTGAATCTCGTGAGTGTTCATCAGTTCAGAGTTCTTGGTGAAAGGATGCTCCTGGCAGGTTTCATGCTTGCCGTTCATTGCAAAAACACACTTGGAAAAACTGGGCTGCCATTGATAAGGTCATTTCTACTGTGTTTACATTTGAGATTCTTTGTGACAGAATGAGAAAATGCAGACTTCAGCATATAAGTTCTCTCAAAATCAGAGTGGGCTGAACTATTCCATCATATTCAAGAGCTGAGCATGAGGAGGAAACTGAAAATGTGTGCAGGACCAGGTGTGAGCATGCAGGGTAGACCTGCATTTCCAATATATTAAGTAAAACACACATACGTAGTCCTGAAATGAAAGTTTTAACTTAAATGTGCCATGAAGACATTTTTGCAGTCACTGCAGTCACTCATTTTGATGTCAAATGAAGCCACAAATGTAGATCAAATCAATACAGGAAAATGTGTGTTTATTGTAAAACCCCAGACAACCAGAATTCAAGTCTTTATCTGAGTGGCTGCAACCAGAAAAGGTTCAAGTTGGGGTGGTTTTTTTCCTCCTGCTCTGACACCAGTAAGAGCAAGCCCTGCACTAAGACTTGGAGCCCAGTTTTATTTCAAGACGATCTTTACATGACATTTGCAATGCAAGGCGAGTTCATTTTTGAAGTTTGACAGATCAGGACAACCGCACTGAGCAGGACTAATAATAATAATAATAATAACAACAACAATAATAATAACAATAATAATAATGATTTTAAAAAAAAACTAAAAACAAAACAAATCCCAAAAACAGAAAAAAAAACAAAAAAAACAAACTGCCTACACCCCTCATTTCCTCATAGAGAAATGTCTCAATTAGTGAATGATGAACCATCACACTAAACTACACAACACTAAAATAACTCATTACAATGGAAAATAATGCAACAGTATGCCATAAAAATGTACATACAACACTCGGGAGATGGTGTTTAAAAGGCGCTACAAAGTCCTACGGCTGTACAATAACGTATCTTTTTTTTTTTTAATTTAAGCAATACATGTGCACAAGGTTAATGGTAACAGTACAACTGTCTGAAAACCCTACACCGAGGTAAACACTTTATACATAATAAAACAGGAACCTCGTGGCTTCAAATGCACCACTTAAAACATCATCCTAAAAATAAAGAGTTCAGAAACATTTTAGAAAATGCGGTTGCTGCTAGAACTGCCGTGGTGTTCCTTTGTAGGATTTAAACCCGCCTGTGTTGCCACCACTGGGAATGGAGTTGCTGGTGATCTGTACAATTCTGTTTAGTCCCGATGAAGAGTGACTGCAGACAGAAAGGACAGCCTGTAGCTCACATCACAGAACTGCTCAGTAGAGGCTTTTGTGTCCAAACCTATTGTACCTGGAGGAACCCATCAAGCTGCCCCGGCTTTCCATCCTCCGGTTATCAGGAAAGGCTCTATCTTGGCTGTTGGAGCCACTCTGCCACTCCTTCCTCAGTCCCGAATCCCTGCTGTGACGTTCCACCACCACCTGCCGACCAGAACTGAATGGCTGTGGAGAGGGGTGAGATTTTAGCCAGGCTACATCCAAACTGTTGCGCAGTGAAATTGCAAGCAGACAGTTGATGTTTTTACACCTAAAATGGAAATTCTGATAGCAAGCTCTATAGGTCAGAAATGCATGAAAGCCTGTCGATGGGGCGTGAGCTGACCTGATTGTTCATTGTCATTGGTTTTCCATCCCGCTCGCTAAAGCTGCTTCTCCCACGAGTGCTGGAGGGGCCTCCTCTCACTGAGGGACCTGGACCATCTCCACCCGATCGTTCGGTGCGCATACGTATGGGTCCTCTGGTCAAGTGTAAGGAGAAGAGGGGTTTACAACAAAGTCATGTGTGCTCTCCTTCAGGGAGCCTAAGGAAACGGCATATTTACTGGAAAATTGTATTTTACCGGATGTCTCCTTTGCTCACGTTCATGCTGCCCTCGTTCTTCCAGCCAGGCTCTCCATCCCGACCCGAGCGGTGGTTTGACATGCTCGGCATCGCAGCTCTGGCGCCCATGTGGCGTTCATGCATGGCAACGGGTCTTCTCTCTTCCCTGTCTCTGCGATCCGTGTCGTGGAGTTCAGCCCGGGAAGAATGAGGGGGCTCGGCTCTGCGGACTGATTCAAAATTCTTTGGGTAGCGCTCGAAGCCAGAATTGTCTCTGTGAGGAGCAGGACGCCGTTTCTTTTCTTCTGGCTCGCCATCAAACCGGTTACGTCTAAAAAGGATTGAAATGAGATCGATAAAATGACAAACTCAAATTAGACTAAATAACAAACACTTAAGCCAAGAACACAGACACCAAGTACTGGAAACATGTGACTGCAGGCTTCTGTTTATTACAAAACTACAGATGTCATGGTGAAAGAACAGCCCCCTGCTGTGGTACAGTGGCTCAAATGAGTGGTATGCGGTATTATCGCGCCACCATGTGGTGACAACATAAATAGCGGCTGAAGACTTGAGTTTTTGTTGCCAGTCTTTGCTGCTGTAGTAATTGTGTATATCACCAAAAAAAAAAAAAAAAGAAAAAGAAATTTGAAATATCCATCTGCCTGCCCCCTCCTCCAGCAACAAAGCAGTCAAATAATTTTTAGACGTTACACACCTGTCGTACGTGTTGGGCTGTTCAGGTGCTGGAAAGCGACCCCTCTCTCTGGGATTGAAATTTGAAAAGCGATTCTGCTGTCTGTTGTAGTTGCCGCCTTGATGCATTCGGATGTCAGTGTCAGACTGGATCTTCTTGTTGCCATTCCAATAAGGATCATCTCTTCTTCTAATCCGTCAAATACACAAAATCAATGTGTTTCAAACCAGTAGAAAATTTTAAATTACAAAAAGCTGAAATTGAAAACAAGCAATTTTTAATTACACTCTTTAATCAGAAAAACACGAGTAATACATACCCGTGTTCCATTTCACGGCCTCTTTTTAGGTGGTTTCTCTTTTCCTGCTCATAGCGAAGTTGTTCCTGTTGCCTCCGCAGCTCCTCACGTTCACGTAATATACGCTCGGCCTCCTTACGTCGTTCCTAAAAAGACAACAAAAAGGTCATTCTCTAATGTGACATCCCCTTTAATTTGGCATTTATTAAAAACTGGTTTATAAATTAAGATAAAAAGATAAAACATTTTAAAACATTTACATCTGGCATTATGGAATGTTTGCCAACTATAACCCTGTTGAGGGTCACAGTACCTGCTCTATTCGCACCCTCTCTCTCTCTAGCCTCTCCCTCTCAAAACGCTCCCGTTCCAGCTTCTGTCTCTCCATCTCAAGTCTCTGTCGCTCCCGGAAGAGGTTCTCCCGTTCTTCACGCTCCCGGTGTTCGCGTTCGGTTATTTCCCGTCGCCTTGAGGAGGGGGGGAAGTAAAGTGAAACATCCAGCAAAAACTTTTGCATTTACCACTTTAACCCACAGGAACAATGTTCTACACTACCTGCGCATTTCTGCAGCTCGACGGACACGTTCCATCCGCTCTTGCATTCTTTGTTCCTTCATCTTCTCAAATGGCAAGATGTCCTCACCTTTGTTGTCAAAAGGACGCTGCTTGCTCTTCATCATCTCAAACTGGGATGGGCAGGAAACACAAATGTAAACAATAGTCAACTGATTAAACAGTAACCTACAAGCTGTTTTATGTACCATTTTAGGAGGGATCAGCCAATTTGGTCTTCTCTGCATACCGACACTGACAAAAGGCTGGAAAAAGGGACCGGTTACATCATTATTCATCCCCTGACAAATATATTACTATATAGTTTATAAATACAGTACAATCAAGCAAATGAAGGAAATATCTTACTTTTTCAAAATACCTCCCTCTTCTGAAAGGTCTCATGTTGAGCAAAGAATCTCTTCTGGGAATTATTGGCACCATCTTGCCTGGATGGAAGAGAAAATGGTAATAAAATGAGTGAAACCTACAAGAGAAGATGGGAAAAACCTACAAGAGAAGATGGGAAAAAACATGACATATATAGTGGTCCCTCGTTTATCGCAGGGGTTACGTTCTGAAAACCACCCGCGATAAAAGAAATCCGCAAAATAGTGACCTTTTAATTTTTCACTATTCAAATACATGTTACGGCCTCAACCCCTCCTCGAACTCTTTATAAACCTTTCCCAAACTGTCATTAATATTTTCCAGATTCTCACACAATTTATACACTGAAAAACCTGCACAATTATAATATATCATACAATTGAAATTCTTGATGCCGGAGGACAGTACAGCAATCAAGCACAATACATTGCGGGCAGGACAGGAAGTCGGGTGTGAAGAGAAAATAAAATGTCAGGGAATTTGTCAAAATAAAAGGTCCCGTATTTAGAGCAATCATTTTCAACAGGTCCTAAGTCCAGTGTTTAATGTGTTTTTCATCTACATAACTACAAAGTGGTAATATCGCACAGTCGTCTGTGATTTCGTTTTCAGTGTCCGGGAGCTGCACACCGTGGACGCAGCCAGTGTAAATTGCCGGATGGCAGAAATTAGGCCAGCTGGACGGACAGACGGAGATGCACCACAACCAGTGTAAACCCGCCTTTAATGATTACTGAAGGTGAACCGCGATATGGCGAGGGACCACTGTAACTGTATAATATGCTCTAAAATGTGGCGGACATGAACCTACTTCCATGCTTTCTGTCATCTTTCATTGAAGGTGATGGTGATGTGGAAGATTCGGATTTCCCACTCTTGATCTCTTGTTTGATTGATAAATCCTTGTCTTTTTCCAAATGCTTGTCTTCTTTTTTATGAGACAGTATTATTCTGTGTATAGGGGGAAAAAACAGGGTAAATATATAAAATAAAAATCAAAAAAAGAGTGCACCCTACTTTTTATACATTTTACAACACCCACTTATTGGTCATCTTGGTTGCTATGGAAGTACGCTTATCACTGGGTTTGGTGGAGGATGTTTTCAATTCAGCTTCCTTCTTTGAGCCTTCTTTCTTGAATGGATCGTTTATGGACTGATAAGACATCAGCACGTACATTTTTTTGTTACCAAAGCATCTTCACATCTTGAAAATGTTTTTAAAAAAGCTTCTCTTTTCATTAATAACCCCTAAACTTGTTTTACGACAAAACTTACTACAAATATCTTCTGTCCATGGAGCTCAGTACAGTCAAGGTGGGAGATGCAGCGTGTCACATCTGCACTGGAGGACATGGTCACCAAGCCATAACACTTTGAACCGGGACTGCGAGCGTTTGTGACCACCTTGGCACTCAAAACCTGATTAAAAGGAAAAAAAAAATCATCTTACTTTAACATTACGAGATGACATGTAAATACTCACTGTGGCCTGCAGACGTTATTACCTTCCCGTATTTGCCAAATAGATTCTTCAGAGCAGCTGCTTTGGTGTTTGAAGACAGGCCACTCACCCACACATTTCGAGAGGAACTGCTGCCGCTAATGCCTCCTGAACATGTTTACACACATGACGCTCAATGGGAGTTGGCTAAACTCTGCATCAAATGCTGAAAATTTGTGATGTTCTGATTTCTACGCAAATACAACACTTACCCATTTCATCTTTTGTAGACCTTGAATCTCTGTCTCTTGAAGAGCTGCAAAGCAAAGGTTGAAACAACAAAAAAAGGGAAAAGCCACGGTTAACAAAACTCTGGAGACAAAGAAACCGCAGCAAATGCAGTGGATCGGAACTTTTTTTCTGGGGAAAAAAAAATCCTGTTGGCAAGGCGCAGATCTGAACCACACTCTCAAAGGCTTCATTGCTTTTCCTGGGGTGAGATGAGTCGGGTTGTCAGCCAATTTATTCCCTGGACCAACGAAATCTTCTGAGGTTTGTTCAACTTCCCATTGACAAGAGCAAAAAGGAGGAGGGGGGAACCACCATCACGGGGTCTAAGGCTCTTTTACAATGTCTTGAGCAAAAACTGGCAATGCTTTAATATTGCTGGAAAGGCCAAAGTAACAAAACAGGGTGTGTTTTCTCAGCTCCTGGTTTATGTCAGAATTTAACCAACTTCAAGAAAATATACGAGGGTGGTAAACTGTAGGAATAGGTACATCAGAGAACACTTTCCTTATGGAAAAAATCTTTGGCTCTTAGTGTGCTGGACTTTGTAGTAGTATCAAAGAACTGACATAGAAAGACAAACCTCTTTGCTTGACCTGATGCCCCTGTGGTCGAGGGGCCTTTCTTCCCAAAATCCTTTTCTTTATCTCCCATTTCTGCTGTCTTCAAAGCCTCTCTGCCATCTTTCTTTGTGGGCTCACCCCTGGAGTCTTCATCTTTGTGGGCCCCTCGCTCTTCCTCATTCATATCATCATCTGCTTCCATCTCAGCAGAAACCTCTGGCTCATCAGTGGACTTCTCATAATCTGGAAGTTTCACATGTTTACCTGTATCCAGAAGATCATCACCATCAACATCTAGGGTAATGGCATCTTCATTTGGGATTATGACAGATATGTGGTCGTCCTCAGCCTCTTTTGAGGAACTCATGGCTTCAGCCTCGGCATCGGTGTCGGGCTCAGCCTCCTCTGGCTCTGCATCGGCGTCCAGCTCAGCCTCCTCTGTCACAGCATCGGTGTCGGGCTCAGCCTCCTCTGTCACATCATCGGTGTCGGGCTCAGCCTCGGCGTCCAGCTCAGCCTCCTCTGTCATATCATCGGTGTCGGGCTCAGCCTCGGCGTCCAGCTCAGCCTCCTCTGTCACATCATCGGTGTCGGGCTCAGCCTCAGTGTCCAGCTCAGCCTCCTCTGGCTCAGCCTCTGTATCCAAGTCCGGCTCGACCTCGGCGTCGGCCTCTGGCTCAGCCTCCTCTTGCTCAGCCTTGGCATCCAAGTCCAGCTCAACCTCCGCATCGGCTTCTGGCTCAGCCCCGACATCTGCCTCCGGCTCAGCATCCAGCTCTGGTGTATCCCCCTCAGCTTCAGCCTCTGGCTGAGTGAGGCCGTCCTCACATGGAGCTGGCTTAGAATTTTCACGAGTACCATCATCTGTATCAGTTACATCTGAGGGATTTAATAAGGATAAACAGGGCAAAAACAACTTTTAACAACGACAAGTTGATTCTTACTTGACCTAAAAAAGTAGAATAGAAAACACATTCAGTGTTAATGGTCATCAAGGGTGCAGACACCACGAGAAGACAAAACACACACTCTTCACTGAAAATGGTGGGTGATTCGGCTCTCTTCAGTTCTCAAAGGTGTAGGCTAGATGAGCCACAACCCAGAAGTGTGCAGTTCCAGGTGCTTCCTACAATGTGGCAGTTCTCCAGTCTTGTGCCAATATCCATCGAAGAGGGGTAAACCATCAGTTCATCTTTGACCTTTGTGAACATGGCCGTTAGCTTCTCCTGCTGATCAGTCAAAGGAAACCTGGTTTTATGTAAACTTCTCTTTCTTCCAATAGTTCTTCATCATGAATATTCATGCTGTAGATTTCAAAACATCTTGAAAGTAGTTTGCCATATTTAAATCCCTCGACGTGTAATTTGTCCAGTCAGATGTACATAACAGTGTGCGATAAGAGTCACAACAGTCCTTGCCAGTCCCAGGCCAAGCATGAATGCCAGCTTGCTTCACTTGAGCGCATCCTAGTTGTGGATGCAGGTACAGATTTGACAGGTGCCTTTGATGAAATGTATGCAGTCTGTTGACCTTTCAGATGCATCCCTTTACAGTCTTCAATTGACCCCAAAACTTGGTCAGTTTCACTGGCTACATCCGATAAGTGACTTGTAATGAAAATGTTGGATTCCTGTACAATGTAAGACAGCTGTTCTTTCACATCCAGCACAAGTGTCGACCCATTTGGGGCATGATCCGGATTCGATGAAGACAACAGCTTCTTTGTCATCTTTATGTTTTTGATTTTTAGGAGAATGACGCAAAAAAAAAAATAGGGGCAACTGTAAATCCAACACAACAAGCATAGCTTCTCATTAAAATATCAAGTTATTCATTGAAGTGGGTACCTGGGTTATTGGAACACACAGCCACTATTTAGCATGCCTCTATATAATTTCACTCATTGGTGCACCTTTTATCACACAGTGAACTAAAATACTGCAGTAACTTGTGGGTATGTGGCAGAGGAAACATGAATTTTACCAGGACTTAATCATTCTGCTAATGTGTCAATATACATACCCTTTTCTGATTCATACTCTTCATTTTCCTAGAAAAGAAAAAATACTGAGGTGTGAATATTGCAATACAAAGGTTCAACAACAATGTGTTATTGTGTGGGAAATTAATATTTCTGCAATTTTGCCATTTTACCCTCTCAAATGTTTAACTGGGATTTATCATTCCAACAACGACACATTGAATGGTGTCAGTCAGAAAAGCACTTTCTGACTTGATCATAATCCATGTCTCTATCAGGAAAGCATAGTCTAATAATAATCTAACAAGTTTGACTGTTGCCCATTTGGAATGGAACTAGTGATGGCTTTCCATGCAGACATAACATAACCAGTGTACTGAAATCATTCAGATATGTGAAGCTGAACACAACTAGCTTTATATGAAAATAAATGTATATGAAAAAAGATGTTCTAAACCAACTTAATACACAGGCCAACTTAATACACAGGTAATTTGACTAGTTATTTTTACCATAATAACTACAGATGGCTTGTTAGAACAGCACAAAAAAACAGAAGAATGGAATTGTCAACCATAGTCACCTTGAAAGACACTTCATCCCCTGTGGCATCTGTGTCTGAATCCAGCTTTCGCCCTGAAAGGTTTATAACAAAAAAAAACAAATAAAAAACTGTGAAGAAAATATGTTGACTTAGTCCTTCTTTCTCACCAATACATTACCTTTAGCTTTTCCACCTTTCTTTGATGTTGCTTCAAATGGGACTTGAATTTGAATATTTTCTTGGTCACCACCTTCATCTCGAAGAGCCTTATAAGCGAAATAGTTGTCAGGCTTGTACTCTCTCTTAAACAATGCTGTTTTTTACTGCAAATTTTAAACCTAAACTTGCAAAAAAACAAATCCCATCCAAATATTTTCACAACCATTCGTCCATTTATCTAGTAGTGTAGCGCACAAAGTTGAGATTCAACATGCGTGCGTGGCCCCCAGAGGCTTAATTAAAACGCACATTTCTGTGTATGGTAAGATAACACATACCAGTTATGCATATGGATTTAGAATAGAATACAATGCCTTATTTTCGATTATGTATGTTACTATACAAAGAGATTACATAAACTAGTAAAAAAAAATGTTTCACACATTCATACTGAACCACACCTACTACTAAGAGCATCCTGGAAAGAATTCCTAATGTTTTGATCCGCCTACCGCGGCGAGTGTTTTAAAAATACATTTCAGACTGTCACTATAGCATTGGTTTCTATGGACTACACGCCTATTCTTTACAATTTAGCTTTAGGCAATAAAAAAATCAACTAATCCAGAGATAATTTAAACGTCTTTTATCTGTCAAGATTGCCTAGCTCAACAGCTAAAGCGTTATAGCATTAAAGTTAGCTACCATTAGCTTTAGCGTTTGTGCATCGGATTTCCAGGTACATTTCATTTTTCTACACCAATTAGATTGTAAATTACCTGTCTTAATCTTGAAAGAAGAATACTCTTGACGCCAAATGTGTCCAACCCTCTTCGCTTGAGCTCTGATTTAAGATCAACAACTCTTAATTCGGATAATTTTTTGCTCTCTATGGAAATGGCACCCGTCGCCATTTTACCTCTAAATTACCTCTTAGCCTGGACTCGCGCTTACCCCTTATATTCACAGCGCTAGAGCTTCTAGAGCGCCACCTTGTGGTTCGGCGAACAAGTGATTGGATGACAAACGTTTAGGTTGGTTTTACCAGCGTTTAGTCGTGTGGGTTTTTTTTAAAGAAACAACTCGAACAGTTATGAACGGATTTTAACTTTTTAAGGTAATGAACCGATTATTAAAATCTGGTGATGTTCCGGTGTGTGAGTCACGTTGTGTAGGCGAAATAAGGTGGTGGTCTGTGCTCTTCGGAGGCTTTCCTAGTTTAGGATGTGACGTGTGGTGAAAAACAGCAAATAAAACTCATAACATAAAACAAACAAAAAACACTCACGGATGTGTCGTAAAGTGTCGTAAATTAAAATTGTTGGCAGTGATTTGGCGCCCCTTGCGGTTATAAGAGGATCGACAGTGTTTTAGTCGTAGCCACCGAAGAGACGACCTGCTGGGTAAACAAGAGTGGATGTCTCTGAAGGCAGGGATGGCAACTTCGTCGAGGGCTAATAGTGAGACATTTCTATATTAAAAATTTAAAACTCAACTGGGAGGCCGTACTACACCTCAAGGATTTATGGGCCTTATTTGCGAACCAAAATGGCTGCGTATAAACGCGTATTTTTAGGAGCGAAGTAGGACTAGCCTTTATGTTAGCTTAGCTCGTAGCCATTAGGGCCCTTCGCTTTTGCCTGTCGGTTCAGATCGGAATTGTGTTGTCACAATCCCAGCCACTATTTCATTCCGTTGGGATTTCTCCGTTGGCCCGCCTAGTTATAGTAAGGGACACCGTGAGATAGCTGTCGATAATTCCCCGTTTTCAACACATGTCACTATTTCCCAACAGGATTTCACCTCACACGTTACAAAAAGGACGGTGACACATTCTGAAGGAAGGACTTAAACCCAGGTATGTTCTGTCTTTGTTGTCTTCTCTGTAATGTGTGTTGTGCTAAGGCGGCTAACTGTCTACTCTGGTTCCGTTTGGTTCGTTTCCGCGATGATCTTTATTATAAAGTTTCCCACAGTTGACAGTCATATTCTTCTGCATTGACGCGACCCATCCGGCCACCGTCGCTTCAGCGGCGTTTGTGGGACAACAGACAGCTAAGCTTGTTGGAAATGAGAAGCGTTGTATAAACTACACTTCATACGGTCGTGCTGAATTAACACATTTCTCACTGTAATTGTTTGCCCGATCGGTGTGGTTTAATTTTACAAAGAGAGAGCACAGGCAGTATGAAGAGAAGCAGCTGAGCAGTCGTGTCTCGGTCGTACATCTTGATTTGAGTGTTGCCATTTCTCCTACACTGCAACTACAACTGCGGCTGCTTTAACATCCGCCTCGTCACTCAGAATTATTCACTCTCATTTGCAATGCACGATACTTCTTTGATCTTACTTGTGTTTTGGAATGCCTCCTTCAGTTCCTGCACGTTAATAAGCAGTTTTCTCCTGAAGTTGCTAAAATAATTTTCATTCGTGTCAGATGTTGGCCTGAGTGAATTACAGAAAAACACCCCAGTGCAGCATCAGGTACTGACCTGACCTGACAACCAGCCTGGCAAAATGAGATTTGTGTCAAGGCTGACTGGCTGGTTTGCAGTCACAGTAAATGAGATATTTGTACTGTACAACTGATGTGGGACCACAGTGTATTGTGTGTGTCCTGTACAGGGTTTATTCCTGCTAGGTCAGCCTTCAACAGCCCTGTGAACCTGATTAGGAACAGGGTGATTAATAGACGATGGGTGGATATCTGACAAATTACGTCGTGTCTGCCATGAAAGGCTAAGACAAACGGGTTCGGTATTGGTTTCCATCATTTCGTCATGAACAGAACATGACAAAAATCCAGGTGGCTGGAAATCCTTGCCCTACATAAATGAATCTGTCTGCAAAATAGCCTAATGCAACCTCATCTTTATCACATGTAATTTTACTAGTTCTTACTAAAGTATGCATGATCCTGCGAGTGAAGAAACAAAACAGTGTTTCACCTCTGCAGTGAAATCTGGGGCTTAATGAACAGGTTACGTTCAAAGAGTAAGTTCCTATGACAACTAACACCAAGGGTAAATGAACCTCTCTTTCTGAAATGGGCTTGAGTTACCAGACTTTCTTGAGATTGAGTTACCTGTTTTTCAAAATGACTGTTTGTATTTCATTTTGTTGGATGTAGAACTTTTGACTGTAAACATCATGTGCTCTTATTCAGGAGCGATGAATCATACCATGTTGAATGCTTGTGGCAGCATTCATAAGAAACACCACTCACATGACACATTTATGCTGAAATTCAAGTATTGATTCTTTTAGAGGAGTCATATCATTTTAAAATATCACATGTTGCTCTTTTTTCCTCTTCTCATCCAGTAATTAACATCCAACACAGCCAGGTTTATTTCCAAGGAAGTTTTCATGTATAAGAAGTTTGCCTTTATGGTTCAGTTGATCTTGTGCTAAAATGAATACCATAGGTTCAGGGCATGGTTGTGTCCTCTTCTGTTGATATATTTGGAAGTGAAGCTTTATTGCTGATATCCGAACAAACCTTTTCTTTCGTAATTTATTTTGCTTTTTGATTCATTTTATTTTATTAGGCTGCTTGCAATGCTGTGAATGGATGCCTATCACCTGATGCGAGTGAATTTGTTGATTGGCATTTGAGGAAAGACCTGCCACCATGAAGAGTGAAGTGCCATCTGAGGCCCCCAGCAGACAAGAGCATCTGAAGGAGCCACTGGTCAACCCAGAGCCCATGGAGGCAGCCAAGAACTACCCTAACAACATGGAGGTAATTGGGAAGGCAGGTAGTGAATTTGACACCCTGTGTGAGTCCAGGCATTTACCCCTGAGGGACTCAGAAACGCACTCGGAACGAAGCCTCACGGGCCGCAGGAAAAGAAAAGGTCAACAGGCAGGGCCATCAGACTGCTCACTGAAGGAGGGCCACCTCAGCGAGAGTTCACTGCCCCCCCAGCGTCCAAGGGTGCAGCTTTTACAACACCCCAGTGAGGAGGAGAACAATCACGAATCCTCTTTCAGTGACTGTGCTTCCTCCCCTTCCTCTAGTCTTCAGTTTGGGGACTCAGACACGCTCAGCTCGGAGGATGAGGAAGGGGCTGGAGCAACAGGGGGCCAACACAAAGCTCCTGCCCTGGCCACAGGTGGGGCCACAGGCATTGGTCTGCGCCCTGTTCTGGGCCGAACTCGAAGCAGTCGCTCACATAAGTGGGTGCGGTCCGAGACCGAACCGGTGCTTCTGAAGAGGCCTTGTCTGAGCAGCCGCCGGCCTCTGCATAGGAAACGTTTTGTGAAAACGGCTTCTGGAGGGGGCCAGCGGACTCAGAAGCAAAAGGAGCGACTGCTGTTGCAGAGAAAGAAGCGTGAAAGCATAGCACGTAGGAAATATGCTCTACTACACAGCACCAGTAGTTCCAGTGAAGAGCTGAGCAGTGATTCATCCTCCCAGTCTTCTACTGAGGCAGAAGATGAGCTGTATGTGGACGTCAGCAGCACCAGCAGCCAGCCCAACAGTGCTACTGTTGCCACAGGTAATTAATAAATCACAACGCTTATGGATTCGTATTTATTTTGCATCATAATCTCCACACCCTAATGAATATTCTGTTGTACTGCAGTGTGAGCTGTACTAGGTATCTAGGTTAGGTCAGGGTTTGATGCAAATGAAGACATTGTGTACTTGTTTTTATTACTATTTCTGTTTTTGTGGCAGCTGTGAAAACATTTCAACGTACCTATGATTATTATTATTATTTTTTTTACCAGCTGGCAGTAAGTGTAGATGCTTCATACAGTGAATACATGACTTCTGCAACACTAATGCCATAAGAAGGAAAAAAAAATCAACCCAGCCTGCACAAATTAACATGTTTTAATCAAAGTACATTAATGCAACAGAAGAAGTCAGGATTCACCACGCAGCTTGCACAACACACCGTATTAGACCTTTTAAACTCCTTACCTAACTGCTGCAGTGGTCGATTATATGAACCATCTTCAGTTCAGGATTCAGGATCAGAAGGAATTCTAGGGTTCCACCTTGATTTTGTTGAAAACATTCTCTTGCAGTTCTAATTTTAAGTGAAGCCATCATAAAGACTTGTGAGAGGATAAAATTATAAAGTCACAAAATTGTTTGGTTTATTTTATTAGAGAAATGACACAGATTGAATAATTGAAAATTCTTTTTTTTTAATGAATTGGGCACAAATGGAGGAATATCTACTAACCACTGCTTTTCAGGGCGTTATACTTAGAAAGCTAAAATAGAAATAACAACACCTGTCTAAAAAAAAAAAAAACGAAATAATAGGTTTCTATTGCTTATACAGTCCTGGGGTTTTTTTTTACGTTAAAAGATTGAGCATTAACATGGCACATCCTGACATACAGTAAATGAAGCGTTTTTCTTTGGTTAGTAGAGTTTCTCTCGCATTAAATTAAGCCACAGTAGAAAGCTAGTCGTGCTTCTATGATGGGAAGCGGCAGGGAGGAGAACTCAGAAGCTGTCGAGTGGCAGCGCTGCATAGAGACCGAACGTCTCTGAGGAAAAACTCGGCATTTGTTTACAGCAGAAGAAAAAGGAAGGAGACAATTGATGAAAACTGCTTTGTTAATACACAGAGTTGGAACAGGTTTGTGATGAAGCAATTATACCACTTCTGTAGACAAATGGAACATATTTAAAGAACAATATCTATTGGCCCCATTTATGCACCATTTATTGACCCTTCACCACCAACTAAATATGTGTAGACATCACATTTGCAGAACATAATGATCCAAAATTTATGTATAAGATGCCAATAACTTCATAATCCAGTATTTTCTGCCCTATCTTCAATTGAATGTGTTTTTTTTTTAAGGAATTTTTTAAGCACTTTGGCAGGTGAAGCACAGCCTTTTGTGAGATGAAACATTTTATTTTAAGGTATCTGTTTAGGCTTTACAAATTTGCTAAGCATTCTGTTCAAAACAAGTAAAGTGAATGTTTCATCATGTCCGTTGCAATCCTAGTTTTAGTCGCGACCACTGAACTCGCTGCTTAGACTGATGAGAAAGGATTCCTTGTTTGTGTAAGCACAAGAAGGCCTCAGCAGAGTCCAAGGCAATTAGACTTACAGAGGGTGCTAAGCAGCCGTTCCCTGGAGACAGTTGGAATAGAAATGACTGTAGGGAGTTCTGGACTTCACTTTCATAGCAAGTCACTTGATTGTGTTCACAAAAACACCATCTTTACTGTAGTGCAGAATATTAACACTGTTAACAGTGGTTTGGACTGGAGGTGCAAGTTTAAGAGGTATTCAGCAAAAAAGAGATGGTATCATTTGAAACTACATCTGCCAAGCAGTCAACAATGTCATAGATTCATAAAAAGTTTGTGAATGATTGATTTATTGTAGAATCATTTACTAGTTGCAGAAAGGCGGAGTGGCCAGATTAGGCTTTGTATGAAAATGTTTGGAAAGAAAAGCAACTCTGGAATAATTGGAGATCCAGACACAGTCAAAGAAAAATGGTGAAACACGAAGTCTGGAGAAGGACAGTGGCAGCTAGATTGAAAGATGCTGCTATATCTGTCAAACATGGCAGCTACAGTAATGTGTAATGGGTATGCGTAGTTTTCCCTTTGTTCTGAAGCTTTGATACTTCCAGTTTTCCCAAGTCTTGGAGTCCTTCAGTGACCACAGACTAGGCTGAAGCAGTGTAGTCGGTGCCAGGGTTGCATAATAGAGATGGGTTATTTTCATATCTTTTAAAATGACTTGTAACAAACAGAACTGTACTGAAGTACTTAGTAGAAATGCAGCTATTGTTCTCTGCCACCGAAGTTCAGTTTGAGATTAACCTCGGAATGTGGAAGATAATTTAGCACAGTGAGTCATACTCTGCATGCCTGAGCCATCAGAGCTCATTTACACAAGACAGAAACTATTAACAAATAAGTTCATAATCACTGTGAGTACTCACTCCGTGTGATTCTCTCTTAAATTAATTTAGGGGAACTCAAAATATAGAATGATGTCTTTAACTTTAAAACATATCTTAGGTTCTTAAAGAGAGAGGCTTTGTCTCCATTGTCCTCCTGTAAGTTGGTGATGTTTCTGTAAAGTAGGATGAGTCCATAGAGAATGATGAATTGGTCCCACAATGTCATTACTTAACTCATTAGGCAGTGTCATTAACTCATTTGAGCAGAGCATCATGAGATATCTTTAGTAGTGATTTGGCATTACAGAAATAAATGTTACTTCACTTGATGTGCAGAATCAATTATAGATGAAACATAAAGGTCTTTGAAAGGTGTGTGGCTGTTTTATTGTAATGTGTTGGCACTCTCTTCATCCTCACTTTGTGCATTAGCGGTAAATTCTGTGCATGTGTTGTACAGGTGCTTTAGATGAGGATGTGGTAGTGATTGAGGCAACTCCAGCTCCGGCTCCTGCTGTCCCTGCAAGTGAAGAGATCAATGTTACGTCAACAGACAGCGAGGTGGAAATTGTCACAGTCGGAGATGCATTCAGGTAGGCATCTCAGCTGTATGTACTGTATGTCTAATGGTGGCTGTTGAACTATGTCTGACTTCACATAACCAGACATTTTACCCGCTTAGCCTGTTATCGTTATTGCCATGTAATTATGTTTTTTTATCAAACACTGGATTTCAGCAGTTCAACACTGGGCTACAACAGAGGGTAGTTTAAAATTGTGTGAACAAACGGTATCATAAAGTCGGTGTCCTGGATACCTATCATTGCTAACATATAAGGTAAGTGGGGCTATTGAAGTGGTTGGCAGAAATATGTTTATAGATGACTAGGTTGAAATGCATTATAACCATATTATATGGCCCAATTCCCAAATGAATCTTAAATCTTTGCTTACGCTAATGTTATTGTACCGGAAGTGGTTTTGCCAAGCCTGTAATGCTGTAGTGATTGTGATAATCAGTCTGTTCCCTTGGTTTAAAAAGACATTCTGGTTCACCAGAAAATGTCGGGATGAGCTTCACCCAGAGGGGGGATGGGCAACAGGAGAGGAAGAGGGTGGGGAATCAGACCAAGAGAATATTCACTAAAATCACAGGCTTAGGTTGGCCATTTAACAGCTCTCTAAAATGTCTTCTTTTCCCCAGTTTTAACAAACCAAAACACTACAGCTTTTATGACAGCTGTTTGCCAGAGAAAAAATTTTATTCAGACATTGTTATGCTTTAACAGGTAATCTTATGCTTTCCATTGATGTAGGTGGACCCTTTATTTTAAATTTGGTGTGCACAGTCAAATGCTGCTTAACATTCTGTGATGATGTGTATTGATTGGAAGCCAGTGAGATCATTAACATGAGACACAATGCTTCAGTTGCGTGTGCACATCTCTTCTCCATCTCAATAAATGTCGCCTGTAATTCTCATTTAAACATTTGCTTGTTATTGTTCGGGAACTGCGGTTTGACTAATTAAAATTCAGCCACTACCCAGCGTAAAATAATAACCTCATGTAGCTTTACAGCCTCAAAGCCAGTTCTTCATGTTGTAAAGGAATAAAAGAAACAATGACTTTTTGCTAACGTAGATAGTAATGTCTGTAAAATGGAATTTAATTATTAACCATGTACAGTCAAGGGGGGATGTCATTTGTACTCCTCTGGAGGAGGAGGAGCTTATCAAAGGAGACTTTAAACATCCGTGTTTCAGCTTTGTCCCTTTTCTGTTAGCAACTTAAGTAAAGAAAAACCTAATATTTAATCTACCTCTAAATGTTTCCCACTCTTCCATAGTCCTAAACCTGACTTAACCTGAACTAAACCAACAGCGTACTCTCTAATTCTGCTGTCCTCACTCCTCCTCAGTATGTGGTTCACATCACTTTGGTTTGGCACTACTTCATCTTTGTTAAGTCACTCATTCCCACAGTGTTCATGTTTATAATGTGCTGTTTTCCTCTTGGCTAGCTGCCCAAACCTCAGGGGTTGATGGTGGTAAACAGATATTTACAAAATAATCCCAGGTCTGCTTAATTAAGAACCCTCCTCTCCCTCGTGGCGAGCGTTGCTCCTCAGCAGCAGCAGCAGCAGCCGCCCAGAGCTGTGGAGTCCAGTTACATCCAAAACACAACCACCATGCCCCCCCCCACCCCACCCGCTTTACCACCTTTATTGCTGTGTATTCAGTCTCAAGTCTTTGTATTCAAATGTGTTAATTCATCTTGTATAAATGATAAGTTTCCTCTTTTCTTTCAGTTGCCTATTGCAGCAAGTCTTGCAGGAATTTTAATTTGAAAGGCAATAGTATGAGCTAATGGGAATCCCCTTATCACAGAAGGCAGGGAGGAAGGCATTTCCTTCAAACACATTCAGCTTTAAGTCTCCTGCATAATGAGCAGTCGATTAAAAGAAATACTCCTTTTACATTAACTTTGAGTCATTACCAACTATTATCCTTTAGAACCCAATTTAACATTATTAAGCTAGTATAGTGATAGAAAAATCTTGTAACCCTGTAATTTGTACATCACAGGGGAAAGTATGCGAATGACCATATATGAACGTTATATAGTGACAGAGTGTTATGTCTGTCTGTGATCTGAGGGAAACAGTGCAAGGGAAACACAGGAAGGAAATGATTTAAGCAATGGTTATTCAACCTCACCACTGAAGCTGTGGCATACTGGAAAGAGAAGTGTGTTTTTACAGCTTTTCTTCTCTGTTCATGAACTTTTTGCAACACTGTAGGGTGCAACAGTAAAATCCCCCCAGCTACAAAGCTCCATGGTATCCAGCTTTATGGCACTCCCATACAGTCACCGGCTCCTCGTCCCTCGAGCTTATCCCTCTGCTAAGCGCTCTGCTGTGCAGCACGGTGCAGGGAAACGTTACTATTCCCTGGTCTTTCAGTGCAGTCTTGGAGGGGTAGAGTGACAGGACCTTTTGAGACAGAAAAATTAAAAAGAAGAGTAAAGAAATGAAGTTTTGAAGTGCTGGACACTTATTTATATGCTGCATTTCCTATGAAAATGAAATGTCTGACATTTACATTTATTCACTGCTGACCACTAGGAGCTGTGAACAAGAGGCTGTTGATATGAAATGTTCCTAAGTGAGAGAGAGCTTTTCTGTTTTGTGCTTTAATCTATTTATTTTTCTCAATGTCTGCATTTCTGCAGGTCACACTCTGTGGGGGGTCTGGGCAGAATTTGGAACAACAGTTGTTCCCAGAATCGTCTTCAGGAACCCCGTGGTCGTCACAGGCTCTCCACCGTCATCCAACCACTACATCAGAATGCAGGGGAGGTGGTGGATCTCACTGTGGATGAAGATGGTAAGAACATCCTGTACAGTATAAAAACCTTGTTTATTTCCTTTTTTCTGTTCTGTGCTTTGTGCATTAAAAAAAACAAAAAAAAAAACATTTTCCACCTATTTCTATTTTCAAATGATCATTTTAATAATCAAAAAATTCAGCTGTTGTTTTGTATTTGTAATTTCTGTTTCTTCTATATAAGTTGCTCCAGTTTCTATTTTGGTATATCACTACATATTTTAGGTTGTCTGTGGGTCCCTGACTAAGAGCCTAAATGATGAAAGGCTGCTGAACACATTATGCCACATCCAGTTTTGCAGATTGGAGCTGGTTTGAAATAATATTTAAGGAAATGCATACATTAATCAGAGCAATAAATTGCTTTTTAAATACATTTTGATAAACATGAACGAGTACCCAGACAAAAGCAGGCTTCAGTCACGAATGTGATTTTTGCCTGTCATTTTCCATCAGCCTGCAGCAGTGACTGTAAAGTAGGAGAGCACTGACAATTTGCATGTCTTCAGAGAAAGAGGGTCAATTAATTTGGAAATATGAAAAGCGAACTGCGAGCTTGTATTTGGATGCTAATGAGGTCTGCTGTCCTCCTCGACTGCTAACCTTCTGCAGTACATGCATTATAGCCATTGTTGGTTTTTCCTCTTTATAATTTGGACACAGTAACATCAACAGAATATTTATATTTTTATACATTTGTTTGCTTCTAAATCATCACCTCTTTCTCTCCCAGAGCTCTCAGTTGTGCCAACAACCTCTAGCAGCATTCCGTCTCAAACAGTCGGCTCATCCTCCTCATCATCTTCCCATCATGCCTCTACCTCAGAGCTCAATGATGCCCCAGGTCCCTCCACTAGCTGCTCAGGCTCCGTTCCTGAAAATATGCACGCACAGAGGCCAAGTGGTTCTAATCGTACCGCCACAGAGGGTAAGACTGGACACGGCACTTTGGAACCAGTTGTTGGAGCATTGCTTACCTTTGCTCTGAGGCCTGTTCAAAGATGTTTTTCCCTTTCTTTGCTGATAATAATTGAGATGGTTTATATTGAGCAGTCACTTCAGAAGCACCTTTATTTATATCTTTCCTTCATCATGTATTCTGTCCAGATGATAACAGACCCAGCTTGTCAAGCACAGGCGGGGAGAACACAGGCACAGCCATGCCTAGACTCCCATCCTGCTGTCAGCAGCACTCCCCGTGTGGACGGCCTTCCCCTGCTCACCTGTCCTTGAGCCACTCCCATTCAAGCTGCATGCAGGCCTCATCCTCTCAACAGACCAGTGGCTCTCAGCACAGCCACAGTCATGTCCACAGCCACAGCAACACTCACCACTTCATCCACCACGTTCACCACCCAGCACCGCAGCCTCCCGGCACCCTGCCTTTTCAGGAGTCGAGCTGCACCGTGGAGCGGCCCACTGCTCTGCCTGCAACATGTGCTGGAGTCGGCAGCAGCAACAACAGTAATAGCAGCAGCAATACAGGACATTACCATGACCAGGTAGGCTCAGTTCTGCTACACGTACCTTTTACTGGTGGAGATGTTGAGGTGTTTTTTTTATAGGTTGAAAATGTGTCTGAGCCTTGGCTGTGTAACACCTACTTTACAGTCATTGTTCCAGGCTGATCCTACCCAGTTATATTTGTGCTTGTCATAACTCGCTTCTCTGAAATGTTTCATCTGAGCAGCTGTCTGCAGCTCAGCCTGGTTCTTTTGGTACAATGAGCTGTCACGCCAAAAAGAGGAGGAAATAGTTGACATATTGAAAGGGTAGAATATCAATAGAGTGTTCTTTATTTTAGATTTGATTTAAAAGATAGATGTGAAAGGTCTGAGATAGCTTTTATTATTTACTCTTTATCATCCTGCCTTCCTCCCCCTAGTTACTCAAGGCTATTGTCAAACACTTGTCATTGCTCACTATATCTGTTATACCTGCATTTAGACTAAATACTAAAAGCTTTTGTTGTTTCACTAAAAAGAAATGCAGTGAATTACATGACATGGCTGGATCTCAAAGGATGACGAATTTAGGCTCCTGGAGGTGTCGGCTTATCATTTTTCTGAGTAATTCTCTCTTTCCAATACAGCAAACCCTGCCAGTGGACCTGAGCAGCAGCAGCGTCAGGAGTGGTGGAAATGGCGGGGCTAGTTTCCATGGCAGTACATCAGCTTTTGATCCATGCTGCCCAGGCTCCACCTCGCGGCCCCCTCCTTACGTTTCTCAGGCCATCCCAGGGCCCAGCCAACCAGCGGTGGTGGACTCATTTAGCTCTTCAGTGGTGGCTCAGCCCCAGCCGCAAACCCAACCCCAGCCCTGCAGACATTATATGCACCCCTCATGTAAGTCTGACAGCTATGTGCAGAACAGTAATGGTGCTTCTTCACAGTTGCTCTTTAGTGTTTTGAAAGCTTTTATGGTTTTCTTCACCCCATTCTCTAACACACAGATGGCTCTCTAGCGCGCTCACTGCATCATCAGCCCTCGTCTGCTTGTCCCCATTCTCATGGGAATCCCCAGCTTACATCTCAGCCCCCAGCACAGGGCGAATATGTCATTCCCCACACAGTGACCTTTCATCCATCCCTGCCATCGCACCCTTCTGGCCACGCCATGACCCCTGCACCTCCGCCTCCGCTGTCTACCCACCACCTCTCTGGTTCCGGTGCTGCTCTGGCGCAGCACTTGCCCACGGAGCACCAGGCCCTGCCGCATCATATACCTGCACTGGGGGCCTCAGTGCAGAGGCTCCATCAACATGAGATGCTGCAGAGGATGGAGGTTCAGAGGCGCAGGATGATGCAGCATCCAACGTGAGTATTTATATGATTTGTTTCATCCCCTCCTTCAAAACATAATTATTAAATATAACTAAAATTTGTCTAATTTTTTCTATCGTTCTCTACCTACAGACGAGCACACGAGCGTCCACCACCACATCCACACAGAATGCATCCCAACTACGGCCATGGACACCATATCCACGTGCCACAAACCATGTCTTCCCATCCTCGCCAGCCTGAGCAAAGAACAGCATGGTCGGTATCAGACGCAGCCCAGCTGCGTGAAGGAGGGATGTGTTACGCTGAAGACTGAACTCTCATAATGTGTTCATCAACAGGGAGCTGGGCATCGAGACTGTGGCACCATACCCTCCTGCAGGGCACCTGCACTCCCACCTGCCCCCTTACCACCCTCCCCCCAGACTGCACCACTTCCCCTTCATGGTGAGAGTGTAACACAGAGCACACTTGCATACGTTAGCATAAATGAGAAAAGAAAATCACTTCTTAACAAAGTTGGAATGAGATTAATGCTCTTGGCCTCCTATTTATAAGATTAGTTATTTCAAGGATGGTTTGGGTAGCTGCATGAATAATGCATCAGCAATTAATTGGAGTGAATTGGGCATTTCAAGTCCAGACTCGACAAATTCACAATCCTTTAGACAGAACTGGGGAAATAAGCATCCCGATATTTTTGTTTCATTGACTGTCTGCAATAAGATTTACTCTTTAGCCTCAAAGAATGTGTGTGGGAGTGTCAGTTTGCTGTTTTCCACATGTTAATACCACCAGAATTCATGACTGCATGCATGCTGAGAGCTCGGAGTTGAGCAAAAAAGAAAGCAAAGGGTGTGCAGCTGAATATTGATGATCGTTCATCACAGAGTTCCTTAGCTTTAAACTGTGTCTGTCTGTGACTTTCATTATTACATATGAACCCCTGTAATTTGTTTTTAGAAGGATTTTTTTTTCTTCTAATTCCAGAGCTGACATCTGCACTGAGGGCATATAATGACAGATTTAACAGAATATCAGTTTTTATACTGCCGTGATATCTGATGGAAGCAGCAATCATCAGAGTGTCATCAATTATTAATCTGCATCTTTTTACTTTTCATCTTTAACGTACTGACATAACAGAAATGGAGAATGGCCTTTAGAAGAGCTTGGCCACTCTGCAGACTTAGTACCTAGTAGCGCCTCCTTTGGCCAGTATCACACCTTGTAAACACTTTCTTCAGCCAAGAGTCTTTCAATTCTTTTTTAAGGGACTGCCCATTGTTCCTAACAAAAGTTTCCCAGTTCTGTGAGATCCCTGGGCCGTCGTCCATGGACTGCTCTCCTGAGGTCTAATGATACTCAGGTCAGGAGGCTGTAAGAGCAAAACCTTCACTTTATCTTATTTAAATGTGTTGTAGAAACAGTCCTCTTTTTCAGTTTCAGCTTTTTTTCTTTCCTTTTTCTTTTTCTTTTTCTTTTTTTTTTTTTTTTTTTTTTACAAATAATATGGTCTTTGCTTTTATATATTGTTGAAAGTTTACTGAATCCATCCAACTTCGGATCATCTGGTCTTTCCTAAAGATGACTGTAAACAAGCCATGACCCTGACGGGCCAGTTATGGTCTCCCATAATCAGATATTTTGGTCAGGTCTGTCCGAATATTCACATGCCACTGGAATAGTCTGATTCAAAGCATTTAAAAGAGACATTCTGAGGGTATTTGTTCAAAAATATTTTCTCAGTGATGTTTTTTTGCTTCCTCTCAGCACGCTGGCATATCGGAGCTGACGTACCCACACATTCGGTACATCTCATCCAGAATGACTGGCTTTGGAAGAACCTATGAGGTGAGGACGTTTATTGGTTATTTTCTGGCAGGCATGTTCTGATTTGGCCCGTGAGCATTAAAAGGAAAACGTGTTTCAACCCTATTTTCAAATTATATGTGATGTCATTTGGAGTGAGAATACAGAATCTTGTCTCCTTCCAGGACCTGCTGCATTTAGAGGAGAGATTGGGGACTGTGAACCGAGGAGCCTCTCAGGGAACCATTGAGAGGTGCACTTACCCACATAAATATAAAAAGGTGAGTCTGTACGACTGGTCTTTGTCCTGCACATTGTAAATGAGTAGATTGTGTATTGTGGTTGTGCATGTCTGTTACAGTTAACCCTGGGACAGAGTGCATAGTGGTCTTTTGTGCTTATTTCAAATGTCTGATGTTTTGCCATCGTGTAGCAGAAATACTGTAGTGTGTGACTTTGCACTTGTTGGGGGAAATTGTTCCTTAGAGGTTTCCAAATGTTACTGAATAAGCAATCTAATGCCCTGCCACCCAATACAGAAGGTGTTGGAGAGAGACATTGATCCACAGTTAACCCCTGAAGCTTGGGCATCTATTGGGAAAAATATGCACGCAGCCCCAGAATCGGTGAGAAATAACCAACCAATCAATCTGGAAACATGTCTCTGCTCAAATGTAGACTAGATGGTAGTGCTAACCTTGGGGGCCAGGGAATTGGGCTCTAGAATAACTTTGATTAGGAAGACTGTTATAGTTTCCAGGACAAAATGACCATTATCTCTGTCCCCATCAGAAGTTAATATTCCTGTGCCATTTCTGCCTCTTTATGAGCAGCGTTGTTTTTGTCCTAAGTGTAATACGCATTCGTAAAGTTAATCCACCCTTTTAGCTGAGCAGATATTTAACACAGAAATGATTGTTAAAATGTTAAAGCATCTATTATTCTGTCGCAGACTGAACCAGTGGCGCTTTGACTAAAAAGTCACGTTTCCAATGTTTCCCCCAAACAGAGAAAGCTGCACAGTAAACAGGATGAAGAAGAGGGGGCGGATGAAGACACAGAGGAAAAATGCACCATCTGCCTCTCGATACTGGAGGAGGGGGAGGACGTCAGGTAATAACTCCCCTCCTGGGTTTTTCTTGCTGGCTGTTTAATTATGACTTGAGGGGCGTGTCCATGAGAGTGAGAAGGCAGATGTGAGATGTGTTGATGGCATCCTTTTTTTCACCCCTCCCAGTATCTCTTGAGATGTATTTTATGTTTTAAAACCCAAAGGCCTGGTAATCAGCAGAGGACCCCAGAGTGCACAAAAATTTACAATCCTCATGGAACTGCGTGTTGGCACCTGCTCAGGTTTTTTTTTTTTAATCTCTGGGTTTTCTTCCCCCTACTGGTGGTAGAAAGTAATGCACCCCAATACTTTTTTTTTTCTTTTTTTTTAATAAACAAAATGGGCTAAAAATTATCTTTAAAATATTTGTTAGCATTTATTTCCAAACTTGTGCAAAAAACTTAAAATGCGCTGGTGTGTATCACTGTTCCCACATGAGAGGTGTGATAATGTCTCTTGTGTTTCCTCCCCAGACGACTCCCGTGTATGCACCTCTTCCACCAGCTGTGCGTGGACCAGTGGCTCGTCACCAATAAGAAGTGCCCCATCTGCAGGGTGGACATTGAGGCGCAGTTGTCTGCTGAGAGTTGATGCTGTTGTCATTTTTCGTTCCTCTTTCTTTGTTTTTTACTAACGCGCCATTTTGTTGAAGGTTTATTTTGAGATCATATTAATTTCCTCTTCAGTACTGCAGTCAACCAAAGATGGCATGAGTTTCCTGCGCAGCTCCACTCGGACAAGAATATAATGAAAGAAAAGAAAAGAAAAGAAAAAAAAAAAGCAGCCCTTGAGCCCAGAGTGCCAGCTATCACACGTTAACTACAACAGCTAGGAATCTCCATTAAGAATTTGAAGATTTTATTGTATTTATGAAGCTTTTATGTAGCTTTTGATTGTTTCCTCAGATGTCATATTTGTTTTGTTTCTCTGCATGTTTCCTTGCGATGCATTTCTTTGCACATATAACGCAGGCTTAACGTGGCCTGACGAGTTGCAGGTGAGGATAGCTGCTCTAGTAAAGATGCATTTCTGTAAACCTAATGCCTTGCTTTACTAGGATAGAATGTCGGCCTCCATTTACGAAGAAAAAAAACAAAAAACATTGCAGGATTCATCTTACCAATCATTGTATTGATTAGTTCATGTTTAGAAGATGTGGATTGTTAGTGAAGATGTTTTTTTTGTTTGTTTGTTTTTTTTTTAAAATAAAACAAGACATTCCTAAGTAGGGATAATATGTTAACAGATCAGCTGCTGTATTAGTGCACACCCAGTATTTCTAGAGTGGAATAAACTCTGATGTTCACCTCAGCCCCAGAATATGCACATGCTTTGCTCCCAACCCCCCTGAAAACATGAGAAAAATCACTGTCATCGATCAGAAACACTGCTGTCATCGTCTGGTGTACCTTAGATATCCAGGAAAAGAATGTTGAACCGCTCGCTCGACTGTTCTTTTCATCCATGATCGAAGCTTTTACGTTGTCGTCAGGTTCGCTTCCTGCCGACGGGCCCCGATGTTTCACCGCGTTTGTATGATGTTCTCAGGTCTACAAGTGCTGGCAGTGACACAAGCCAGCGACCTGGCTCCTGTTGTCAATGAGAGACTGACATCGGCATTGATCTTAATTTATAACAGAAATAGTAACATTTTCTCTCTTCATTTGAGCCGCCCTCCATTCTGTCTGTGTACTTTAGCATCCACTTTGTCTGTTGCCGAGGTAAAAACACTAACACACTCGCAGATTATTGCACAATAGAGAAGATAGGAGACTAGTGAACATGACTGTGCACTGAGGCCATATGTTTCCACTGATCCATATTTGAAATGACAAAAAAAAGACATTTTAAATGGAGCGTTGCAGTGCAGTACTTAAAGCAGGTATCCAATCCATTGAAAGGCACCAGGATCATATTCTGTGGGATTTATATTAGTTTTAAAAATAATAAACTTGGATAACTCTTGAAACTTCTGTGTTTGTTTCATTTTAGAAGTCATTCTGAATGAAAATTTAATATCAGTATTTATGCTCCAACCTGTGACTGATATTTTCAGTGGGGACCAGGATATTTCATTGATTTGCTGGCAAATTTAAAGTGAAAAAGATTTAAAACATATGCAAAGTTTATGAAATCAAGTTTATGAATTTATTTAGAATTATAGTGCATGAAGACCTACAGTGCAGGTTTTCACAATCACTTTTTTTTCATAAGAACTGTCAATATTTAAAAGGACAATAAATGATGCTGAACAAATAAGTGATGTTCCTTAATAACGTACAGTAAAACAATCTCATTGATGGGGAAAAAAAATAACCATAACCGGTTATGTCAGGTTATGGTGTAACGCTGGTATTAAAACACAAAGTTTGATTTTACAAAGTATAAGATGTAGCGCAATACCCTATGGAATCACGTGGGGGAAGTCATATAGTCTTTAGACTATGTAAGACTTAAAACTTTGGACACATTTAAAATGCTTTTTTAATAATTATAATAATTATTAATAATTATAATTTATTAACCTCAGGAGAGTTATGTGTTAAATATGTGTTGAATAATACAAGAGAAGCCAAACATAAATAAGATTTAGCTTAATATATTATCTTGGGGCAAAAACCTGCTTATTGGTTTGAGGAAATGGTCGGTAAGTGTCTGAAAGTGTCAAACTGCAGTGACAATGATCAGCCTCAGTCACTCTTGGTCAAAATTCATTTAATTTTCATGTAATAAAATCAACACGAACTCAGTCAACTATGCAATGGTACATGCTTTATTCATTCTATTGTTGTGTCTCGCATAAGCATGTTTTCAAACCAAATGATGCAAAAGAAGAAGTCCCATCAGTTTTCATTGACTAAAGCCTTACACGCTTGCTTGATTAAAAATTAAAAAAGGATACGTGACGCAACGGCAGTGCAAAAGATGTGCAGAAAATATTCTTTGCAGTGCCACAGAAAAAAACAAGTCTTTCGCCTAGAAAAAAAAAAAGACGACTTCTGCGTCTGACAAAACAACACTCCAGTCACCCCAGTTTGTGAGAGCCGTCTCTGTGGACCCCAACTGGAAATAAAGCAGACAGCCCTGTGAGTTTTAAAGCAGAGAGAATAATCTAATAATGATAAACAATTAATTTAATTCCTACACAACAACAACAGGCACACTCCTAAATAAGAACACATATACAGAATCAGATCTAAAATGCCTGTTTTGTCATGTTTTTGTAAACAAACTTCCTCAAACCGTCTTTAGTGGAGCTGACTGAGCGACTGTGGAGTGCTGACCTCTGTGTCCAAGGTAGTACCTGTACTGATAAAGTGCTAATACACCACAGATGGCGTGCTCTGGCCACGATATTCTGGTGTCATACAAAATAATAATAAAAAGAAGAAGAAAACAAAGGTGAGGGTGATTCCCAGGTGTTGCATGTGAACCAAACCTTTCAAAAATGCCGTTGCTTTGGTATTTTAAACACGGTGATGACCTGAAATGTCCCTGTAGATCGTTAAGGTCTCCAGACAAAATAAATATTTCTGCTAAAGCAGCAATCACCTCAGCTGAGACATCTCCGATTCAGACATCAAAATGTAAAATCTGAAAATAAAACATGTTGACGGTTAAAAAAAAGGAATAAAATCAAATCCTGGTCCCAGGGATTAATCCAATGCTTCAAAATGCGTGAACTCAAATCCTCAGCAAGGTATGAACGTCGGTATGGAAAAGACAGGAAGCTTAAATGCAATAAATAGTTTTGTTCAGAACTCAAAGGAACTGCAGAGGGAAAATGAAAAACGCTCCCCGGGGTCAGTCTTGAAAGCGGAGCCTCAGTCTGAGGATGTAACCCAGATTCCTCCAGTGATGAAGGATGCAGAGGAATCTCTGAATATCAGCTTCGTTCCGTCTGACAGGCTCAGTGGCCCCTCTCCAGGCCCTCCTCCAGGCCCTCCTCCTCCTCACCCTCCCGCTGCTGCGACTCCGCTAGATCTTGGTCACGTAGTTGTTGGGGAAGAGTCCCTGCTTCCCACGAAGGCGGCCCGTCCACCAGCCTGACGCATCTGAACAGACACCACAGCACAGCTCTACGCTTCAGACTCACGAAAAGCACAAATAACCGCCGTTTAGATCCCAAGCCTACCCTCTTTGATGATGTCGATGACATCGTCGGCGTTGAAGCTGAGCTCATCGGTGTCCTGTGCGTCGTAGGCGTACAGAGCTTTACACTGCGGTACCTGGGGTTTGGGTTTGGGTGCAGGTTTGGGTCGTCCTCCACCGGGCGCTGGCCTACTGACCGATGATCGGTGAGCTCTGATAAAATATAAAAGTCCAAATATAAACATTAAACATTAACAAGTAAATACATGCAGCAAATACAAAGAAAGCGAAAAGAATTTTCCCCAAAATGCTTCACATGATCACCATCCTGTAAATAAAATAATCAGATTTAATATTGTATTTTAAATTTGCACAGCTACCGCTGTATTATATTACCAGACACCGATAATAGTTATGTAATTGTGTTTAATATAGAATAAATTGTTTTTTCCCCCAAACAAAATGTAGTTATTCCCCTAAACCGCCACAAGATGGTGATAGTGGACACGGATATAAAGTGAGACTGAAGGACGAGCGATCAGATTCACGATCATAACCTCCGCCAAGGCTGGTGTGTGATGGGCTTTGCTTGGGAGCAAAATAACTAACATTTCTGAAAGAATTCAAATGAAACTTTCAGGAAATGTTGATAATGGGACAAGGAACAGACAGTTATATTTCTCCGATGCTCCAGATTACCATCTGATTTCCGAAATTTTCAGGGTTGCGAAATCAGAAATAAGATCAAACAATTCGATCTTCAAAAATATGATGATCAAAGGATCTGAGGACTTTGACCATTGATATTCCAAGGATCATGGCCAAGCGGCTCAATTCCCCTATCTGACTGCAACAGGTTGAAACAGACAATTTGTGGGGAAATGAGCTGTTTGGTGGAGGTCTGAGCTCTCCGAGTACTTTCCTACGTATGTATTTGAGTACAGTAGTTTAACAAAAAAAAAGAGACTGTCATCATCAAAACGAGCCTTCGAGGAACGGTCACAGCAGGAATTCTGTTCTCAGGATCTTTTGTCAATGAGACAAAAGATCTGCCATCAAATAAAGAATTCCAAATTGATGCTTAAGAGCGAGAATCGGCAGTAAAGGAAGTGTCGGTCCCAGACAGTCGGCCTCCCACGGTCAGAGAGACCACCGCACCCACTGACACCGCAAACACTCGGACTCACATTTCTCCGTTCGCAGCTGGTCCTCTCTCTCCATTACTACAAAAGAATAAATCATCCACGTGATGCTAAAATTACACAAATTACAGAAACACAAGCCTGTGTGTGTGTGTGTGTGTGTGTGTGTGTGTGTGTGTGTGTGCAACTACCATGAATGTGATGGGACACAAATCTGAATTTATGACACACACATATATATATATATATATATATATATATATATTAAACTAAAGCAGAACCTCGTACAAGCATGTGTGGCGTTTTAACGGGTTAACTCTTTCTAGTGGCAGACATGAGTTTGCGGCCTTCTCCTGCACGTGGCGCCTGGACTGTGTCTCTTGCTCACCCAGCGGCTCCTTGCTCCGGCACCCTCAGACAGTCCAGGTTAGGCTGCTGCCTGCTGCCGCCTCGCTGCTTCGGCGGGTTGATGTTGCTCGGGAGGAAGGGTCGCGTTGAGTTGCTGTGGGAGGGGGGCCTGTGGCCGTGCTGGTGGGAGTTCCGGTGATTGGCCAAGTGGTTGGTGTTTTTGAGGGCGCCATTTTGATGAGCGGCTGCAGACGAAGGGAGAAGTTGATTCTTACCACCAGCGTAGAAAAAGACCTGCTTCAATCCTGCCACTCTGCGGAGCCTTACCTGGAGGTCCGGGAGCCGATCGAGACGGGATATTCTGGTGCGTTCTGGACGCGTTCGAGCGACCCTGACTAAAGCTCTTCCTGGTGGGGCCTGAGGAGGAGATCAGTGGCAGACAGACAGCGCATTAATTGAAGAAGAAACACAACAGCTTCTGAAAGAATGAATAACACTGACACTTACGCGTGTTCTTCGGAAGGCCCGGTCCGATGCTGACCTCCAGGGATTTGCTCGAGGGCTTCAGAGCCGGCGTATTTCCTTGACCCTGGACAAACAAGACCTGGCGCGAGCCGCCTCCGCTCAAGAAGCCCCAGTTTTCCTTCTTCAACTTCATCTCCAGTCTGAGCAACAACAGGACGGCGTCAGAGGTGAGCGCTGATGTTAATAAAGCCGGGCCAGATGCTGCCCCCACACCCGTGAAAACCGATCCACCCAAACACGGCAGCAGGACGGATTCCCCACTCACGTGTTGTTAAACTTGAGCGATAACTTCCTCTGAGTTTTCTCCTCAAAGCGGCGAGCCAGCAGGCTGATGAACTCCGTTTTGAAGACGCACTCCAGCAGGCTGTCGTACTCCTGCTCGTGCAGGATCATGAAGTCGTCCTGCATCGTACTGAAGAGAACATCAACGTAACCCTTGAGAGGTGACAGGCTGGAATTTGAACCGTCCGGAAAAGAAGAGAAATCCTGTTTCTTTGGGGTTTTTGAGGTGGAGAAGCTCTGACAGTGACGCTCAGACACTTGGCATCACCTCTCACATGAGCATGCGACCACAGAGGGGGCTCACATCTAAAGAGCGAGGACAGCCTGTGCCTGTGCGCCACACAGGGATGCTTTGTTCCTCGCTGTGAAGAGAGGCTTCTTAAACCTCCCTCTGTCCTTATTGCACCACCTGGTCCATATTAGCCCTCTGATTTAAATGCCACATGCTCACGCTGACTCCCCAACTATTTACTGAGTCTTCTAATGACAACAAAGGCCCCGAACGTCTTTCAGCTCCTTTTATTTTCCTCTCCTTCGCAGTAAACGAGAATGTTTGCGACTGTGTGTTATTACAGTAGCATATGTCAGACCTACACAGGAGGTGGCTTTAACTCACTCCACATGCTGGCTTTTTGTTTTTCATTTTGTGACATTTACAGGCAACACGCAAACTGGTGTGATTGGAAATCCAGACCTCGGCTTTGAAGCAGTCTCATGACTCCGAGCAGTAAAATAAAATGGTGTCCCCAGCACGGTGACGTAGGGCGTGGTGGGCAGGCGTCGCCCTGTTTCCCAGCAGCTCTTATAGTACCGGGAGCCAACTTCACCTGGGTCCGTACCTGAGTGACAAGGCCAAAATCTTCTCCACATCGATCCGCCTCTTCAGCACCTCTGTCACCTGACCTTTCTCTGGGCCTTGCTTCAGCTTTTCTCTTCCGATCAGGTACACGGCCTTCGGGGTTAAGATCAGGTCCCTCTTGATCCCCTGAACAAGAGCAGGAGAGCAGGCCTGTCAATAGGAAATCCTGATGATGCCGCAGCTTCAGGCGGACGCTCACCTTGAAGCGTCGGTCGTATTTGGTGACTTTGTCTGCAAAGTCGATCTTTTCCCTCTTGCCCAGGAACTGCCGGAGCTCAGGCCTGTCCTCCATGCCCAGGTAGTCGCCTACGAAGTTCCTGTTCAGGCTGTGCCGCCGCCTCTCCTTCCGGTTCAGCAGCAGGTCGGACGCTGGATGAACCACAGGAGAGTGAGACACCGGACAGGGATGCTCGGAAAAACCGGCAGCACCGACTTGCTCACCTTCTTCCCTCATCTGGACATACTTCTTGCGGGCCACGTACTTCCTCCAGGCCTTCTGGATGGTCCTGGCGTAGCCGTCAAACTTGCGGTCTCGGGTCTCCTCTAGGAGAAAGAGCTGCGGGTGCAGATGAAGAGAGGCAGCGGTGAGCGTCTGGCACACCTCCGGACAAACCCAGACACACACACACACACACACACACACACACACACACAC
>BJFM01000205.1:386690-408160 GCA_016586285.1 Arothron firmamentum | reverse complement strand
CACACACACACACACACACACACACACACACACACACGCGGGGGAGGGCGATTCACTGGCGGAATATCTGTGAGGGTACGCTGGTCCCAGGTTCCTTTGACATCAACAGCAGCAAAGCAGACGAGAAGGCAGCGTAGATGAGCCGCTGCTGTGACCGTGTCCTGCACGTCACCTCTGGACTCTGCTCCGTCCTCACACACCTCCGTCATTTCCTTTCAGGGATCTGAACATGCAATCACGCTCGGTGCACTCCTCCTCTCAGACTAAACATCCTGCCCTCTGCTCCACCCGGCCTGGCAATGTGAGCCCGTGCGCGCGCGCGCGTGTGTGTGTGTGTGTGTCACTGACTAATGGTGACACTGTAATCACTGAGAGAGTTTAAAAAACATTGGGCAGCTGGTTTTAGTTTTCTTTGGGGTTGATGATTAATCCGACTGAAGGAAGCCCGATGATGCACCAAAACCCATCCTTCATCTTCATCTTCATCTTCAGGTTGTGCAGTTCTGATCGCAAATGCAAATACAGTATTGGTACTATAGCGGACAAAATAAACTATTTATTCAAACAGGTGGCAAATTTCATGTTTAGACTGGAAAATAAGTCCAAAGTCAGCCGCTGGGCTGGACTCAGCCCTCCAATAGTTGATGACAGCCGATGAATCGCGGCTCATCCGTCACCACGATAATGAAACATCTGCGCTGAACAAACTTCTCTAATTAAATCTAACACAAAGCAGCAGCCGGTTCAGCTGCTGTCAGATCAGGTCTTGTTTTGAGAAGCTGTGCTGCTCAGCTGCTTTCATCAGGACACCTCGCCGATCTGAGCCCTCAGACTGGCCCCGCCCCCGGGGGCGGGGGGCGGGGCTCCTGGCGATGAATGAGTGAAGTCATTCAGGGTCAGCTGGAAGGCCCGCATTAAAACTAAAGATGTCTGTGTGTCTGCCCCCACACATGCCTGCTTGTTTGTCCGTGATGTGTACCGATATTAATACGTCGGTGGAGCCGCACAACCGCTGCTTTCATCGGGGGGGGAGTCGTGAAAAATAAAGTAGTTCTGGTGGAAAAATACTGGCCTTTATAACTCCCCAACCCCAGCAGCACGCGCCTGTTTTAGCCGCAGAGTGGCGTTGACTCAGTGCTGACGTGATTCTCATAGTCGGCGTCAGTCAGCAAGTGGGACAGTGGAGCCACTTATGGTGCCCAAATGTGGAATCAGCGATATCAGGGTTTCTCTTTGCTAACAGCAGATGGGTATATTTGTTTCTGCTGAAGCCGAACTCTCCAAATCTGGTGTTAAACCAGACAAAGACGGAGCGAAGCAGCAGAGAGTGTGCGTCTGAATTGGAGCCTGACGTACCGACTCGGGTGCTTTGATGAAAATCTTGGTTCGTCCGAGCTGGAACTGGTCCTGGTCCATATTGACAGAGCGCAGCAGGTGAAGGACTCCTTGTTTTTCATCTCCTCGCCACGTTGGCCAGGACTCTTTAGTTAAGATGGCGTACCTGGGGAGGCAACGATGAGCAGAGACAGAGACGTTAAGAGACAGGTCTGGTTCTGCTTTGGAGGAGTGGATTATTTGGAGAATATGACAGACTCTGAAATGTAGGAGTCCACCCTGAATTTTGGGTTTAAACCGATTTCATCACATTTGCAATTCTAATTGCTGCAGAAATGTCTAATCAGTGAGTCAGATCAGGGTTGGGCCGCAAAACCTTGGATAATCTATCCCGACTGCTCTGCTTATTAAACTCCGTATTAGTGCTGGTGTCAGGCAGATGCTGCTGCACGTGTCAGGCGCGAGGTGTGTTACCTGTTGAGGAACTTCCTGAAGACCCTGCGGTAGGCGTAGCCAGCACGCCTCACTCGGATGTTTTCCTTCAGACCCAGGTACTCCACCTGGTGCTTCACTCTTAACAGCAAAATAAAAAGATCTAATCATTTGGGACTCTAAAACATACTGGATGATTTTCATCTTTGGCTGCCTTTGTTCTGCTTAAAATTTCACTAAAGAGGAGTGAACAAGCATCAGAGGGGCACGCCACGCTAATCACAGGTCATTGTGTGGCAGAACAACAGCAGTTTGCCAACTTTTTCCTACAACAAAGACATTAAGAACGACTTGGTTGACTCAGGCTTCCTGTGAGAACAGCAGATCCGCTGCTAATTAACCAGCTGCCCTGCGACCAACTCACAACAGGAAGGTCACGGAACAATACGGCAGGCCTCACTGGAACATGTGACACAAGCACAGCAGTTGCCTCTGACACACGGCCCACGTGAGTCGGGCCTGCTGTGGATTTAAGCATCAAGATATCTTTTCTTTGATGTGTTCATCCCAGCGTTCCCGCAGGGCCGGTGAGAATGGTGTGGCCCTGGGAGCCTGCCACTCACCGACTCTCCTCCCAGTCCCTGGGCTTCTTGGTCTCGTTAGGTTTGATGCAGCGGATGTAGTGTGGAGTGCACTTCATCAGCGTGCTCACCAGGTCGTTGGCCTGTTTCTATGATGACGAAGAAGAAGAAGAAGAAGAGTGGCGTTACTCTCTCTAGACGCACCAAAGACTGAACTGTCAGCGCATCACTGCCCGTGAAGGACGCGTCACACCTTTCCCACGCTCTTCACTGGTAGCGTACCTTTATTTTGCTGCCTGCGGTCGTGGGCCGGCCTTTCTTTTCAGCATTTAGGTTTTCTGGGAACAGCGCTCGGATGAAGTTGCTGATGGAGGACACGGGATTTATGAACAAAGGTGAAAACACAGACGGGTTTCTGTGGGAGCTGAAGCCAAAATGTAGTTAATGATTAAAACAGCAAGGTCCATTACATTCCTGGGTATGGGAGGGTCACAGGTGGGGGCTGGGGAAAATCAAGGGGTGTGTGTGTGTGTGTGTGTGCGCGTGTGTGTGTGTGTGTGTCCTTGTACAAATACCTTCCTGTTCAGCATCTGGTCACCAATGTTTAGCTGAATATTTGCTCTTTGATAAAATAAAGGACTGCAATTGAGGCCTTTGAGGGGAAAACTGAGAGTTCCGGAGAATGTTATATTAGTTTAAAAAGCACACACACTCATTTGTGATGTTCCCACTATTACTGTCGAGCCTGAAACTGTGAGGACTGATGGGTTTTTGGAGCCACTTTCATTGAACTTGACATTTTCCATCAATATAAATGATCTACAAAAGAAAAGCTGAACATGATGAGATTAAGGAATTTTTTTTACTGCTTCTTTTTGCCAGTTATTTTCACATGAGGCATCTTGGCCCTTTGTCTGGTTTTGGTTTGAAATCATTTCTTCTAAACTGCTGAACCACAATGTTCTTATTCATGACAATGAATGAGTAACTCATGGATTTGGATGTGGGTCAGCAGCTTCCAGTGTTAAGAAGAAAAAGTGTTGCAGAGGCAGTAAAGGAGCCCGTGGGGGCTTTCTGAGACTGATTGAGGCCGTAAATTAACTCCCAGTTGCATCATGAAGTTGTGTTGTGTTGTTAACTGTAGCACCATTGCACCTTTGAATGTTTAATTTAGCACGATCGTTCAGGTAGTCGGCTTGATTCAAGCTTCCACGACAAACGTTCGGTTCTGGAAGAACGCAAACTGCTGCTTTAGCTCATCCCAGAACAGCTATTGTTACTTCTGTGGTAAAAGCTTTGATTTTGTGTGTGTTAACACATTTCTTGCTTTTTACAATTCATATCCGCCTCAGTTTAAACATCTGGATCGGCAGATGTGTGTACAAATCTGTTAGAAATCTGCTAACTGAGTCCAGCCGACAGGACAGGTCATTCTTTTCTTCTCAGTTTAGCTCTTCCGCTAAGGATCGCAGTCGCTTCCTTCCACTTTGACTTCCTGTGTGTGTAGCCCTGCCAGATTTTGTAACTGTATTGGGCGTAAAGTTCATGTGTATGTTTTCCAGCACGTGTCTGAGAGGGATTTTTTACATAACCGCCTTTTATGTCTGACTGAATGTGCACACAAAGGGGCGCGAGTGGCGGCCGTGGCCTTCAGGGGTTACGCAGACAATACAGGCTGTTTACACAGATGGTCAAAGACACAAAGGCAGCCCAAGAAACCCAAAGGCAGGGGGACCAGACTGCACAAAGATGCCCTGCAGGGGAGCCTGCACTTGCACAGCCAGATTGGAGAGAAAGCCTGGACAGTCGCCAGACGCCACTCAGGGCAAAGGGCACGATATACAATTATTGGCCACATCCCCCGACCATCCAGATGCAAATATTTAACTCTCTCATTCAGACTTATTCAGTTCTAACCGAGTGCATCACAGAAGAAAAGGCCCGTTAAGCCGTCGCATCAGCGTAACAGGAGCTACTCACATTTCACTGCTCTGCATCAGCTCAATGAGGTCAGTAAAAAGGACGTCTCTGTTCCTCTCGCAGAAACCCTCAGCGTCATAGGACACCTGCGGCAGAGACGCCGAGAGAGAAAAAGGCCATAGTTACCGAAGTGCACGAGGTCGACCGGTCTGGAAACTACAGGAGCACTGATGGTGAAATCTGAATAAAAATAGAATATTGCGGCTTCTCTTCTGGCCATATTGGGTTTTACAGAAGGAGAAAATGAAGGGTTACAGATGGACATTTTACACCTCATAGCTTTCACTGTCTAATAAAAGCAGGAGTGATTTACAGTTCTATCAATTAAAGCGCTGACGGGTGTTTTTGCCACGCCGAGGGCTGAGCTGGAGGAGCGTTTTCAGCAGTCATGGGAGTTAGTTATGGCCTCTTCACGGGGCCTGTAACATGGCTGCCAGACTGCCACCAAACATCTGGAGAAATGACATAGGATCAGATCCCTGGAATGAAAAGTCCAAAGAAAGTGAAACTGACCTTGCCGGCGTAGTGGTGGATGATGAAGCCCTCTTTCCAGCTGTTGAAGTGTTCGTGCGAGTTGATCTGGACGCGGAGCTTCTGCAGCATCGTCTGGTCGGCCCCCTCGCCCACCGCGTGCATGGTGGCGCACACGTCATCCAGGATGCTCATGATGCCCGGAGGATTCTGCCGTCACAGGCAGGATATTTCACATTCGCGCAAATTAGCTTCCTTCTGTTTGATTGGATTTTGTTGCCGAACAGACGGTGCTGTTTAGGGAAATTTGTCAGCTGATTTCTGAAAAAGGTTCAGGCACCAACGGCCGAGGTGTCGGGACACACGTCCTCTGCTGCTGCTCCGGAGGGGAGGCTTGTTTTAAACCCCTGTAGTAGATTTAATGGATTACACCTCTCAGTGGGACAGATTAAATTAAATTAAGAGCCACGTTGGAAGGTTCGAAGTGCATTAAACCCGAAACTATGGCAACCAGGCAGCAAGTTGGCAGGAGGCTGCAACTCAGTTAACAATGTCAGGACAAGAAAACTGTTTATCCTTGAAAACGGCTCATATCTGATGTTTCTGCAGAAACAGTACATGTAGCTGTCTGAAGAAAGTAGACGTAGTTGTTTTACTTGGTAATCTTGTTAATTAACCTACTCTATAAAACATCCGAAAACAGTGAGAAAGGCCAACATGGTGGCTTTAACGTCACTTGTTTTATTTGTAAAATCAGAAGAATTTTAGTTCCCAAAGGCTGTTAAAGATGTGTTTTGCACTCTGGTGATGGGTTTCCCAGATACCGACAATCATAAATTCAGCTGTAGGTCTGTGTTTGCTTGTTGCACTGTGTGTAGTTTCTCATCATTTTTCCTTATTCATCATTATTCATATTATTCACCTACTTTGCTCTCGATGAGATCACAGACGATCTTGTTGTTGAAGTATTCGATCGGAGTCCACTTGATGCCTTCTTGCACGTATTCCTCCTGAGAAAGTGACCAAATTATTGCTCCGACAGTGAGACTGGAAATACGGTACTTCAACAAAGAAAAAAGAGAGGGAAGAGAGGTGACCTGCTCTGCCTTCAGGGTGAGCTCAATGAAAATCTGCTGCAGTTTCTCATTCACAAAGTTGATGCAGAACTGTTCAAATCCATTTTTCTGAAAGAAGACGACAGAGGCATGAAGGTGAGATTAATTCAAGGGAACAATGCACAGGAGTTAAATTCACTGCAAAAATCACTTAATATTAAAGTACCGATAATAAATAATCTGAATCTTGATATTATACAAAAGCAATATTCTGTTTAGTTCATCCAGTCCCGTCAACGGTCTGAGGATATATAATGAGATTAGAAAAGGATGTTGTCTCAGTCAGGAGACAGAATCTAATCCTCCTACCTTACAAATGAGTCTCGTCTGTTAAAATTAATCTGTTTAAATGTTCCAGCCTAATACCTCCTAATCTCATTTATGTGTTCATGCAAAGTAAAATTGCAGCACAACCAGCCGTAACCACTTACCTGGAATATTTCAAAGCCATAAATGTCCAAGACTCCGATGTTAAACTCCTGGTGATCTTTCACCATGGCTTTGTTGATGGACTGAAATCAAACGATTGCAACTGTTATTGCAACTGATCCCAGGTCTGTGCACGCCACTCTGAAATAACAAACTGTGAACTGCCCGCTCATACCTCCACCAGGAAGTCAAACACTCGTGAGTGCAGGGCTTTGGAGAGGGCGTCACGCGTGTAACAGGCCTGCTCCACGTTCAGCGTCACGTCGATGGACTCCACGGCGTTCCCCCACTTGCTGTCCATCTTCCGGCTCGTGAGTTTCTCCTTCAGACGGTTCTGCTCGATCCCCAGTAGAAAGGCGGGGAAGGCCAAAACTGTGGAAAGAAAGATGAAAAAAGATTGAACAAAGACTGACTTTCCATTTTGTGATGACTGGTCAGAGATATCTCTGAGTTGTTAAGTTCACAAAGGCTACATTTGTAGTTGTATATTTTTACAAACCTGTTCCAAAATAACTCCATCATGAGATTTTACAAATGCAAAACATGAGATCGTTGTATTAATTTCAAAATCAGCCCTGTATAACAGAAAGACCTGCAGCAACAATGTGTACAGTGTGCTGTGTCAGGTATACGTTTTATACTGCCATTATATATCAATTGTGATAATGGTGGGCCGTTCTGTGGTCAAACCGCTGAAATAAAACATCCTTTTAGCCGGACTTTAAATTTTAACTGCACAGAAAAAAGAAGAATGGTTTGGCACAGATTATTTGCCCCAACCTGGTGTTGAAACTCTCCCCTGAGAGTCCCTCCTTGCCTTATTACAGTGACTCACTTCCCCTAAAAGGAAATGGCTCTCCAGCCTGCAGAATCGCTGCGTCTGGGAATGTGTCAGTGGACTACTGCAGTAGCTCCGCTCGCTCTGACACCGGACGGCATGACTGACCGTGCCCCTGCTGCAGAGGCTGGGGAAGATTCAAGCAGGAACCTATGGATTGCATGATGGCGTCTCGCAAATCGTGAGTGTGTGTGTGTGTGTGTGTGTTTGTTTTTGTGTGTGTGTGTGTGTGTGTGTGTGTGTGTGTGTGTGTGTGTGAGAGAGTTTCTGAAACAATTCCCATACAATCAGGTTCCCTTTGCAGGAAATGTGTCAAAATGGAAGTACAGACAATGAGGGGGAAGAAGGAGGGGGCTATGAAGACAGAAAAGCACAGTCCTGTTGTTTTGTCATGTTTTATTCTGGTTTACTACTGAAGCTTAAAAAAATCATTTCAGTGAGGAAAAGGACTGAGCTTTTGTTAAAGGTCACAAAATGTCAGGTAACTGCAGACGCTAACGCTGTTTTTGCACACTAGCCATGTGTATGACTACAGCTGGCCCCAAATAGGATTACCCTGCTATAAGTGCTGGTTGCTATGGGAAACAGTGCTGACCACTGATTTGTAATCTTTACAAAAACCTGAGTGTGCAGCAGTCACCTTGAACTGCAGTTTTTGTCCTAGATTTTTATGATATTGCTGACAGATTCAGTCAGATATTTCATTAAATATGAGAAACAGACCAACCTCCTGAAAAAAAAACACACTAAAAGATGACTTTACAGATGTCTGGGCCTGACTGGAACAATGCTCATATAGAAATGTGCAAAACCAGACCTAAAAATAGTTCTGGTGAAAAGCACATGATCCAAAAATAGCCTTTTTTTTTTGTAAGACGGCGCGTCATCGTTGGGATCAGGTTCCCTGTAATTGGCTCAATCGGGCAAATATTTTGTAGTAGCAGCCTCAACATTTACTTTAAAAACAGATGACGCATTGACTCTGCTGAGCGCACGTCATCATCTGCTGAGGTGTGAGGGGGTTGGGGGGCGCTGAGTAGACCCTGAGGTTTAAGCCCAAATAAGTGGGACGGGGCAGGAAACAGGAAACGCAACCATCCAGGTTAGGTCTGTGCAGGAGAGAGGGCGGCTTTGGACACTACTGCACTCAGTGCTGCATCAGACAGGCACAGAGCGGAGTTGTGTGTTCATGTCCCCCGTGCAGGACAGGTTTATCCTCACACACATCTACATATAAATATAGCGCTTTAGTTTATGGCCAAATGCATTTAAATTAGCTTATAAGCAAATAAACAGTTAGCAGTAATTATCCTGCGCTGGGAGGCAGAGCTGATGGGCTAAACTGTTCAACCTGTTGCTGCTGTCGTGTTCTTGTGTGACTCTACTCACACTCCTCGCTCTCCACCGCAGCGTAGTTGCCTGCTTCCCTGAAAGTGATGTTCCCCAAGTGCAGGATTCCGGCTACGATCTGCAGCACCATGGCGCGGCCGTCCGCCGCTATGCCCACCACACTCATGGCATGCTGGGAAAACAAAGGGAAAAGTCGGGCTGAAGCTGCGGTTCGGTGAGGGTTTACACACTCCTGCGTGGTTTTACGACCTGTAATAACCTCTGTTGTGGTCCTGCCGTTAAACAAAAACAGTTGGAAAAGAAAAGAAAAGCAGGGGGCGGCTTAGCGCACCAACGCAGTTAAAGAAAGAAGTTTACCATCGTCTCCTGAAAGTCACTCTTATCGTTGATGTCGTCTACTTTGTAGGAACCAGACTGGTTGAGGTAAGTGTAGTAATCCAGAGTGGTGATGCCCAGGCTTTTCTTCTGCTCCCCACTCGCTCCTTCTATCAGCTGTGGAGCAGAAAGTGAAGCACATATGGTCTTATATATCTTTAAATTCTATTTTGAAATCAGTAGAAATACACTTGCTTTTTATTAACAAAGTGTGCCCAATATGGTGTCATTGTCACAAAACCTCCTTATTACACTGCTCGTTTGCCCTGTATAAGTGAAGGAAACTCTGTCTGACCTTTCTTTCAAAGTCCAGTACCTCCTGGACTCCGTTTGCAAACTATTTTCACAAGCCGAAGACATCTCATTGGCTTTTTTTAACTTAAAATAAACAGGTCTCACCTGATAAAATATATGGAAACTTCTCTCTCCGGGATTCCGCATGACAACGCGTGATTTTTCCAGGAGGAAATTGGAGATTTTGCCTCCATCTGGTTCCCCACCAGAGCTGAACTGGATCTCAAAGTACTTCCCCTGAAGGATCAAAACGCATTTATTAATCGGTCGAATGAAACTTAAAGCGCCTGGCAGGCCATAGGTGATGTCAGGCCACATGAACGCTACATAAACACATACTGAGTGATTTGCACGGCAGCCGCAATAGTGTGTGTGGTTCATAAGGGCCACAAAATGATGGGAAACATCTTACAAATCTGCTGGAGTTGTTGTTGCGCAGAGTCTTGGCGTTACCGAAGGCCTCCAGCAGCGGGTTGGACTGCAGGATGATGTCTTTGACGTGCTGCGAGTCGAGAGTTAATGAGCTGTTAGTGATGTCATAGGCAGGTACAGAAATATCAGGCCTCTCTCTCTCTCACACACACACACACACACACCCGGGGAAACATGAATCAGAAACATTTGTGTAAGATGTAGGTAAACTTCCCGCCTTCATATATATTTATCTCCTCAAACCAGACTGACTCAGGCTTTTCCAGCAGGGTCATTCTGGGTGGATTTTTTTAGTGAGTTTCTGTCTGGGATGAATAAAGTATTTCTATTCTATTCTATTCCATTTTTCCGTACATCATGGGTGAATATGACCGCGATTAAATGTGATACCAGTGAAGTAACGCGTGAAGATGCACCACGGCACAGGCTGTGGGAAACCATGAAAGGCCCAAAGTGTGCTTGTGTTTGGGCGTCTGCTTCAACCACCACTGGCACTGGAAAAAACAAACTGGTTTTACGAGCGTGGCGAGTCGCAGCTCTGAGCGGCATCCATTAGATAACGAGCGGACGCGCTCCTCGCGCACGTGGAAACAGCAGACAGCCAGGAGATGATTTCTGATGTTGGCCTGCTGGAGGCAGCTCTGATCCGCTCCAGGTCTATAAATCCCGGTGTCATCGTGGCGTAAGTCTTTCCCTGTCAAACATTACGTCTCTATTGGGCTTAAGAGCCGGACATCTGCCGGTTTGGAGGCCTACCAGGCTGAAATACAGGGTGGGTGGAGGAAGAAGAAACGGAGCTGCTTTTCAGAGCGTGAAGATGTACATGAAAAACATGTGTGGCGTTCACTGAACCCAAGCATGTGGAGAATGTAATACATCTTGTGCATCTTGTGCTGCGTACATAATGTTCCGTGTGTGTGTGTGTGTGTGTGTTTGGAGGAGGGGGACTACAAAAAAAGGGCAGCACTTACCTGGACTTTGGCTCCACCGCCTGATACTCTGGAGATGTAGCCCATGATATACTTGGCGGCCACCGTCTTCCCAGCTCCGCTCTCACCGCTGAGAAACCGACACAGATGACAGCTGCTGCATTTCATCTCACAACTGACTGATTGAATTCAAATGAAACAAAAACATGACATCTGCCTCCTTTTGTTTGAACTTTTCTCCACTTTTGAAGCTGACATGTTGAAGGCGTGATCTGCTCTGATGGACAATCTTCAGTTTCTTGTTGCCAAAGTGGGAAAGAAATCCTTAAGGTTGACGGCATCTAATTCTTGGAATAATGTAAGTCTGGCCTTCAACTTCCAGACTCGCTCACTCTGAAACGAGCTCACAGCTCTGGTGAAATATCTGGAGTTCCTTTTTCTTACTTTGACTTTGTAAATATAACTTTGCTGCCCTGCCTTGAGATCATTGATCTCAAAGACTAAATAAAGAAAAATAAAGAATATAATCATGAGATCAGACGTCTCAGTGTAGGTTTGTGAAACTATTTGGCATTTTAACTATGTAATACTGGGGATATACATACCTTTATACCATAATTACTTTAATTTCTGTAAAATAAATAGGAATAAAAGTGGAATATTTCGAAAAACCTGTTGAACTGTATCATCCCAGGTTCCTCTTTGTGGAGATATCACACAGCCAGTGTGAAAACCCCCAGACCACACCGCCCATCCAGCAGGTCACTGCAGCTTTTGTTCACCAGATCCGTTCTATCATGAAAACCACTTCCCTGCTTTTGTTTGCTGATTTGTTTGATCATAAAATCCACTTTGCTTCCTTTTCTGTGGGAATCTAAGCGAGTCACTGCTGGCTGTCCAAACAACAGCTGGTGAAAGTGCTGAAGCAGGCCTCATTCGTCATGAGGTAAGCACTACAGTGACCGCGGCGCTCAGGTGACTGGACCAGAGGATTAACCCTCAATCATGACACCACACTGTTCTCTCTGTGGGACGGCAGCTCAAACAGGCAGGAAAAACACTCAAACATGCTGCCGCAGCACCTAAACATGACCAAAATCTCACACTAGCGTCTGGCTTTGGTCAGTTTTAAAGAAAAATAATAACTCTTGGCCCTTTCCTGTCAACTTGCATTAAATAGAGATTAAAATCATGCAGTCAGCTGAACAGAGTGATGTGGTGAAACCTGCTCCAGCGTCCCTCTAAGGCCGGCCACAATGACGTGAATGTGATGCGATCTTTAAGCAGCCAGGAAGGACAACGAGGCTCTTACCTGATAATGACGCACTGGTTCTCGCGATCAATCATCATGTTTCTGTACATGTTGTCTGCCAGGGCGTAGATGTGAGGAGGGTTCTCATACTGGGCCTGAGAAGAGACGTCAGAATGGTAGAGGTATCGTCACTCAGCAAATATCGTAGATCATCAAAACAAAGAGAGAACGACTGAAGGTAAAGACAGACTGGTACGATTTGTGCAGATGATAAATGTGGATGTTTTGGTTCATTTATTCCAGATTTGGGAGATATCGACTACAAAAATTTGAATAATTTGACACGATATGTCGCTCCACAGTTGAGCCAACGAATTATCTTGGTCAAAAGGTGAACTTTTCTCTGTGGGGTCAGCTGATAACGCTGCAGAAGCTGGGGGGGCTTGCATACAGCTCTGATCTGCCGAACTCTTACATTCGGCCAGCGGAGGATTTCCATTGGATTTTAGATCTTTCATCATGTTCCTGGATTAAAGAGAGAGCAGCAAGTCATTGCTCCAGCAGACTCTGCTGTGAAGACCCTGCCAAACCTTCTCCATGGTCGAGTCAGATTTCTGACAGCATCATCTGCGCCAGCCCACTGGAAAGTCCTCACTTCAGCTAGCCCACTTCAGCTCAAATCCTTTGTTTTTCACCACCACCATCTTAAACACGCCAGCAGTCAGTGTTTGCACAGCCTGAGAGAGAGTTTCCACCATTCTTTCGTGGAACAGAAACATAAAAAAGCCCAAAAACTTACCGCTCCCTGATACATTTCAACTTCTTTATCTCCAAAGTACGGCATCTGCTTGAAAGGGTTGATGGAGATGAGCACGGGGCCGATGTATGTCTGATGGTTTTAATATTAAAGAACATAATATGAAGAAAAGCCCTTCATCTTCACTTTAAAGGTTCAGGTTGGAAGATTTGCGACGTCTCACGGGTACAATCGGTAATACGTAATCCTCTTACTTCCGTTAGCTGTTGAGGAACATAACTGATTTTTTCCACCACGTCCAAGCCCACAGATTTGTTGCTGCAGATACATTTAAGATGTATCTTCTATAAGTGTGGTATAACATGAACGAGTACCAACGTTCATGTTTGAGGTAGGTTGTCCTCTCTGGGCTACTGTAGAAACATTCTAGCACAGATGGAGGGGCACCCCTTTCACTATTTACAGAAGCTAAAAGAATGAAAACACAGTCACTAATTAAGAGTAAGAATTAGTAAGGAAAAAGAATTAAAAGCATGTCTGTGTATGTTATATTTGCTATCTGAGAGGAGAATTACAAGCACTGCACACTGACCCTTTAAAAGGGAGCAGGAGCAGAGAGGTGCATTTGGAGACTGGGCCTGAGGCTAAATAAATACCCAGAGCTGGAGCGCAGACCAGTCATGCTACACTGTGAGGTTTTACGGCCTTGTGGTCAAATGCAGCTCAAGGAAAAATAAGGCTGCTATTGTGGGTGGCCTACAGTGACCCGTGGCCATGGCGACTCAATCAGAAACTACCAGCGTAAGCTGAACATCATCATCTGACTGGCGGAGGAAACGCACCTAGTGTGCGTGGTCACGGCTGTGCTTCAAACTCTCATTTGTCCGGGTGGCTGAGCGTGTCATTTAACGTCTGTACCGTATTAAAAAAAAACACATCAGTAATGCTCTGTTACACATTAGATCCTTGCACCATCCTCCACGCTGTCGTCCTGTTTTGTTCACGTCTGACGCTGCGGTGAGATAAGAAAAGAGTGAATCACAGGAGGGCTCCACAGTGGGACCCTTTGGCCCCCACGCACACTGCAGCCTCAGTAGGCAGGCGTTCCCACCAAACAGTGACTTATTACTCACTGCTGCAGCGACGCTGTGTACGAGCATTCATCCGTTCTAGGAAAGCCGGGACAAGAGGGGGGGCTCAGATATGTTTCACCACCGTGTGAGCTGGGACTTTTGAAGACAAGGATACAAAGATGTAGTCATCCATGTATCTCTTCTTGAGGTTTTCCACGATGGCGTCCTCGTTAATCTTGCTGAGCAGCACCATGTCGTCCACGCCGCTGTGTTTGACATTGTGGCTCTGCCAGTGGTACCGGTAGTGCCCCCGGCTCCCCTGCAACAAAGCACAGCGTACGATTGTTAGCTCGGTCAAAGGGAGACAATGACGCGGTGGCGGACGAATCGAGAGCCAGGTCAAGGTGCCACAGAAACACGGACAATGAATGAATTAGGTAGCGTGGTCACACGGCTGTTGCAGACAACAAGAAGGCCAGAGGGGACATCACAGTCACCCGTTCACTCAGCAACCTGATGGGCGGTGCGTGCTCATCCTCACAGATGTTCTGTGTTATTTTAAGATGCCCAAATGCGGTTTTATTTTTTTATCATTCAAATTAAATGAGCCGGTTTCTTCCTAAATTCCTCTGTATTTTTGTTTTAGGTGAGTGAGACTCAGGCCAACTGAGCTCACTCATCATGTGCTGTGAGTCAGTGTCGTCTGGCTACTATGGATTCAGGTCACCAGGGTGCTCTCAGTACGGAGACTCTTTGTCCCGCCAATAACATCTAGAATATCACTCAACATTCAAGTTCAGTCTTTACTTCCTCTTGCATTTTTATTATTGTGTCTGAGAACTAAAAGAATGTTGTGTGACCATGCCCTATTCAATTCTGATCATCCTAGCATGCTGTTCAGCATTAAGTGATTCTCCAGATTTAAGACCTCATTTGATGTCATTTTTTCAAAATCAAAAACACAAAAGCAAAAATCTTTAAAAGATTCTCTGTTTATGCAGGGGAAAGAATAGATGAAATTTCCAACCGTTATTTGTCCTCTGACAGGCTAATCAATGAGTGCAGGGACCTTTACATCAAGTCTTTTTGTATTAAGACAATAACTTGTTATTCTTTTACTGCCACCCAGCTTGGAGCAGAGCTGTTTCTCATCCTATAGTGGACAGAACAGAACAGGCTATATTTAACCTCTGTCTGCTATGTTTGGAATGACAGCATGTACATTCGGGAGAGGAGAAGCAATAAGCCGAAGATGTAGGAGGTTTACGTCAAACGCTCTGGGGACGGCTTCATCTGTTTTGATTTAGGTCTGATTTTAATGACATTGGAGGACGGAGGGAGTAGCTACTCAGGAAAGGCGGGCTGCTCATGCTGACGCCTGGGAGTTGCCTGAAACAAGCAAATTGCTGCTGAGCAGCACCAGAGCAGAGTCCGAAGGGTTAGGACTGATAATCCACCAGTGATTTCTGCACTCCAACAGTCTCCAACAGTGAGCTCTACTGTGAACCAGCCTTTCAACCAGGAATCAGGAGCAAAATTCACCCTACATTGTAAAGTCCTGCAACAAAACACCCACAATTTAAGACAAGTGTTTCAGCAGCTTAATAAAATATAGCGTAATAAATTATAAAGTCCTAGGGTATATCATTTAAGAACATTTATAACAGCAATAATGACACAAACAAGTTTTTTATTAACAGGAATTTTGACATTTTGATGCTGAAAAGTAAGGCTGAGTTCTCAAACTGTACATAAAAACACACACACACACACACACACAAGGGACATCTGGCAGCGCTAGAGTCTACGGTGACTATAACAACGGCGTCACTATGACACCACAGACCTCCTCCAGAACTTAACAACGCACAGATTCAGTAAATAGCCAGCATCAGTGTCACGAATCCCATGCTTTCAGCCTGTGTAAAGGAACATACTGTAGTTATAATTTATAAATCAGCTGCCACTCTCAGAACACTACAAAACCAAACTACGGGAACAGACTTTTTCCCAGAAGTTAAGGAATTACAAAGGAATTTCAATACGTGTCCTGATCCATAAGCCCAGGGTTTCCCTTCATGCAAATACCATTACCATATATGGAGAGCGCAGAGCGGCTCTGGCTCTGTGTACAGGAAATGGCTGGGTTAGATTCAGTCATAAGCGACACTTTTCCCTTCGCTTCTCCCTCCTGGGCCGTCCTCCTTTTCCACACCAGGGTCTGACACACTGTGCGCCATGTGTTAGAGGCCCGTTTCTGCTCTGCCTTCCGAGACAAAATGCGGATAAGAGCATGGAGAAGGCTTCCTTCTTTTTTCCTAAAGTGAGTCGGTCGGTAATCACCCTGCACCAAGAGGCGGAGAGAAATCAGGGAACTTTGATAAAACCGACTGGGTCAGCTCTAGCTTAGGAATGCAGCTGATGGACCCCTCTGCAGGTCCTCTACTGAGGACGAATGCTCTTGATTTCTATGGCTCTGACTCTGGCCCCGAGCAGACTGCTTTATGTGAGGCCCCCCTGGCAGATAAGCTCTCGTGCTTTAGATTAGCAGTGCCAACGTGAACCAGCCTCCACGACCTGATTTAACACATCAAACTTCAAAATTTCGCAGTCGCAGAGGCAAAAAGGTTAGTTTGACGGTGTGTTGGAAGAAGGATTGATGGGAAAAAATAAACAGTTCCATCACAAGACAGCTGACAACAAAACAGTGGCTGGATCAGTCGGTCAGCGCTGTAGTCAGTGATAAGCCCATCGTCATCCAGAAGCCTGGCTCCTTGTTTCGTGTACAGATAGCAGAGCTCAGCTGCCTCAGGTCAAAGTGGTGAATAAAAGAAAAAGTCTTCCCGGAGTGGGATTCAGTAACAGGAGCCCTCGCTAGTTGCCTTGTTGATATTATGTTGTATCTTCAGGGCAGGGCTGAGCACTAGCCCACCTACAACGGCAGGTCAGACGACATGAAGTATGACTGACCCTCAAGGGTTCGTTTCAGCCCCGACTACACAAAAGCTTCATCTCCACGGCGTAAAATAAAACCGTGGATGCATGCAAGCACTCGTGCACGTCACAGGCCAAGCTGAACAACAAAAATCAGCTCCCCAGTAGCCGCGTCTGCCAGTGATCCATCATAATATCAATAATCCTCTGATGTCCACAACAGCTTCCAACACCTCCCAGAGAGCTTATCAGCTGAGTCAGAGCAGATTCGTCCCTGATCTCACAGCCTTTCTGCCAAAGTTTGGTTCTGAGGAAACAAAATTTAGCCGAGAGAATCACTCAACTGTTAAACTGAATTAATTAATTATTAATGAAAGCAGATTACCAATCTCATTTTTAGTGCAATTAATCCCCTCAGGAATTACACATGCATTACAAATGTTTAGTGTGATGGAATTGTAAGGCACAAGAGTCTTTAGGTGTTTTTTTTTTAACTAATGTTTTAAATTTGATCAAACCTCAGTCGGTGTGCAGTCTCCATACTGTTTGGATCGTATCATATGTAGCCAGCATAGCGAGTGCAAAACACAGGTTTGTGGATCAAAATAAACACAATTAAAGGAGGAGTTAATCTGTCTGATTGCGCGCTTTACAAATCTGCTGACTCAGCCCCGCCACGGGACCTGGGCCAGAGAGGACAACTATTTCAAACCACCTAATTCTGACTTTCCAGTCAGTCATGTCTAAACAAACACTCCAGCTGACAAGCCTTTTTTAACAGCGTTTGTGACTCAGTTCCCTCCACTCTGTTCTTCCCCACCAAAAATACACGTGTCCAAATATCTGCATAAAGTTCCTGTTCCCGTCTTTAGAGTAAAAAAAGAACGAAACCAAATGGTGCCAACTTTCTCTCTGCAGTTTTGCTCTGTTGGCGCAACCATAAAACTTGCTCTTATCTTTATGAAATTAAATATATGCATTCAGTCCAGCGCGATCAGGAAGCATTAACAGCACCTGTAGACGAAAGCTGGTGCAACACAACCATAAAAACCCCAGCATGTTTCCACTGGGTGCAAAAAAGAGGCTGCCACTGACCCTGAATCAGAACAGACATGTGTCACCGGAAAACAAACACAACAGATAACTGCAGGACAGCTGCTCTGACCTCCTTCCCTATCTGTGGTAATGGGAAGTCATAAACGCAAATGAAGATCACGCACAAAAAAATTTAGTATAGAAAACAAGGCTGAAGGATTGTTTTGAGCCAGACTGAAACATTTGTGCAACTCTTTGTTTCACGTGGGGATAGCTGAAGGGTTAGTTTGAACACCTACACGTGTTTATTCTAAACGCTAAATAAATATGACATTTGGCACAGGGACGAAGGTGCCAAGATCAACTCGGGCCTTTTTATTACATATAGAGGAAGGTCAGACTTCTGTTCCCAGTTTGGTAAACAGGCCTTGTTAAACTGTGTGCAATGCGAAGGGAAGCAGTCCTCAAAAACAGCCTGTTCACAGCAGCTCACATCCAAAAGTACACCTATAGGCAGCTGAGCTTCACTATAATGCAAAGATGAGAGCATTCAACGCTTTTACAAATGATGGAAGGAAAAAACAACCAATTTATATTTTGGTAGCAGCCATTTATTGCAAACAGGGTGACAGGGGTTGCTGGTGCGAACCCCACAGGCAGGAATACGCCCTGGGCAGGTCACAGTCCAAAGTTTGAATCTGCAAATGGCCTAATGTGCATGTTCTGGGACAGTGGCAGGAAACTGGAGTACCTGGAGGAGACCCAGACTTCAGCTGGTTAGAACATCTGGAGCACCATGGCTTGTTGTTTCCGTGTCCCAAAAACCAGGCTGAGGCTCACAGTTCTGCAGATAAAGGGTCCTCCTGACCACAGCATGTGTATCACAAGCTTTACGAAGCTGCGTCACAGGGAGAGAACAACTGAGACATCTCCAACCCTCACCATTTCTGAAGATCAACAACTTTCACGTCACTTTGCTGCAAACAAATGAGAAACCAACAAAGACCATGAGCCTGAGTAAAACTCGAGGGTTAGGTGCTACATATAGTTTTGATATTTTGGGCGCCCTGAACTGTTGCGATGCTCTTAATGAGTTCAGCAGGGCGGCTGCGCGAGCCTCTGTCCTGTTTGCAGGGCAAGAGCTGGAATTCCTCAGCAAATCTTTGCAGCAGCGGCCAGTTTGAAAATAGAGCGCCAGCTTTGAAATGAAGGGAGACGGGTGGAGGGGTGGGGACGGAGGAGGAGGAGGAGGGCAGCTCAGTCAGTACGCACCTCCCTACAAGAGAAGCTAATGCAAACCAGCTGCCATCATACCGACTTACTATTGAACATCTGGCAGGAGAAGGAACCATGAGTGATACTGGTGTCTGCCCGTCCAGACGGTTCAGTTGTCAGACTGTTTTCACTCTGGCCAACACAACCTCTTTAACCCTTTTCTCTTTTGGAAAACATACTGTAAATATGGAAAAGCACAAAAGGTTTTCATTTGCCTTAACCAAACTTCCTTCCTCCTCTTCTTATGTTTTTGTTCATATTTCTTTCTTTTTTCAAAGCTATTTTTGGCCGTCGCTCAAGTTATCCCCAAGAAGAAAACAGCCGTCGTTCATTTAGTCTAAAATTAAGGCAACCATACGACAGAGACACACACACACTTACGTACGAGCTCCTTCCCAGGGCTAGGGACACACACACACAAATCCTGCTACTTTTTGAGGACTTTCATGGACATATGTATTGCCCAGCCCTTTAACCTAACCCTAATGATTCAAACAAGCCCCCCAACCCTAAACCCAACATAAACCCAATTCTACCCCCAAATATAAAACCAAGTCTTAACCCTCAAACAGGCCTTTTAAGTGGTGACTTCCCAAAAAGGTCCTCACTTTACTAGTAGAATGAGTATTTTGATAAGTATTTTGGTATTCAGTAAGTAGCTACTACAAGAACACACACACACACACACACACACACACACACACACACACACACACACACACACACACACAGAAAATTTTATTAATTTATCAGGTGTGAAATGGAAAATTGTGCTGACTGTGCATTATCCAACCACTGTCCGTTGGGTATGTTTCTAGGAAACCTTACCACCAGCCTGGACACAGCAGATAGACATATACTAACATGCTTTAATCATCAGTATACCTGGGGGTTTTTTCCAAACTGTTAAATATTAACAGCCTTCTCGGATTAAAAGACCTTTGACAGCTACAGTCAAACACAATAAAAAAGGTTATCATATAAATAGCAGATGTAGTTTGAAATGTGGAAGCCGCAGAACTGTGATCAAAACTCAATGACAAGGCCACATACTGAAAAAGCCTCCATACCTTAGGTTTAGGTGTGTCTGCAACAGGGATGCCATTCAGTGATAACCAGGAAAAACCTGTAATGCACGCACACATGCGAGTACACACACACACACACACACGCAGAGTATACACACTTCACCTGACACTTGCTCCCCGACTGCCTCTCTATCCAGGACAAACCGGTTTTAAAGAAGGGACAGTAGCCAGCCCACAGCAAATAAGCATGTTTTTAAGGAACACCACATCTTTGAGATTGCCAGTCAAACACGCAGCTCAGGGTCAGTGCTCGGACCTTCACCGGGACTCTCCTGCAGCCTGTGACTGCCAGACAGCCTGAGAATCAGCCAGATACGAAGCTTGTACTTTCCTCACAAGATATTAGAGGGTAACCATGAATAAACATCACACAGCAGAAACATCTCCCATTGTTTGGACCAAAAATAATAATAAAGGTCAAAGAAAACAAACAAACAAACAAACAAACAAAAAAAGAAAACTGAGAGTAACAGTAACATAATGAAGCCATTCCATTTTCGTTTTTTGTTAATTCGGTAGAATTAATTAACCAACTGTTTGTTTAATATTGTGGAAAGAGCGTTATCTGCTGTGTCTAAATTCGGATTATGCTAGCATTGAAGAAAATGTCCCATCATAAAAATCACTTACCATCTTCTATTTCCAACCTAAATCTTCACTATTATTCTGCGTCCCCGATGCTTCTTCTCACAAGCTTTCCACCTTAAACTAAAAACTGTTTTTTTTGTTGTTGTTCTTGTTGTTGTTTTTTGTTTTGTTTTGTTGTGTTTTTTTTTTTTTTTGTACAAGAAAAGTCACCCGACTTGAGCCAGTCGAAGAAAGTTTCCTTAAGATATTCCCGATAAAGTCCTGAAAGCGTGGATCCTCAGCGGTGTCCTCGGTCCATTGTTAAGGAGGACAGATCTGACCGTGACAGCACCGGAGCAGCTTGTGCTTCCACTGGCAGCCCGGAGAACACGGATCAGAGCCCGCAGACACCGGCCCTGAAACATAACACAGGAAACGCAGCCAGACGCTCCAATGAAAACGCGCCGAGCGCGCTGGATTCATAAATATTCAGTTTCCTCGGAGCGACGCAACCGCGCATGCGCGGCACTGGGACTTCTGAAACCTTGTCTGTGCTGCAACTTTCCCTGCGCAATGCGCGCTCCTATTTGTAACCATTAACTTCAGCTTCACTATACAGTTAAATAGAAGACATAGCCTATCACATTAAGCAGCTAAAGTCTTAAGCGCTACAGTCTAAAGTAATTCAGGCCACTCTGGGCAAATGGAACTGTAATTAGAAGGTTGGTTTGACGTGTTTGGGTGGCTCTCGTATCCACCTCTCACAACTGCTTTATGGCCACAGTGGTTCGCAGATGATGTTGGGTGGTGAGGCCACTCTCAGGGTGTAACCTGTTTAACAGGTTGCCTGTGTGTGCGGACGTGCACGTGTTAGTGTAGTAAATATTTAAGACTATTTAAAAATGTGTGTGTGTGTGTGTGTGTGTGG
>BJFM01000205.1:266590-378090 GCA_016586285.1 Arothron firmamentum | reverse complement strand
CCCCCCCCCCCCACACACACACACACACACACACACACTGTACATTTCAAATACAAAAGAAGAAATTGTGATTTTTCATTTGCTTGTTTCAGCAGAAATTTTTCAGTTCTACTTTGCGAGGAACACCCACATCCCTGCGGAACGGACTGAGAGGTGGAGAGGATTCGCTGCCTCGGCGGAGCTCTCTAGTGTCAGAGCTCAAACCTGACTTTTCTCCAGTGAAAGACGAAAGTCCGTCAGAGCGTTTCTTCAGGGACTGGTTCTCTCGCCCTGCTGACCCACAGGGGGTCTTGATTCCCCTGCTCATGCCCTCACATGTTGTGATTTGGAAGCTCTTCTTCCTACGCTGGGTTCCTGAAGCCTGTATTCCCGGGGGGGGGCCCATCGCCACCTTCCAGAAGCTCTCTCTCCTGGTCGATGAAATTGAGATTCTCCAAAGCCAGCTCAGGCAGTATAAAGGGCACAGTCCTGGGAGTGTAACACTCCCCAGCCCTGGTGCGCCCCCTTCAGACCAAAGAAGGATGTATTTTACAGCGTTTCCCACAAATGAGCCTCTGATAACCCCAGACTTCCTCTCCTCCTCCTTTCCTTTTACACCAGTGGGAAACCTGTGCCGCAGTGGAATCCACGGGACTCCCATCAGTAAATTTCTTAATGGGGCGAGGGTCTGGCTTTCCACAGAGACTCTTGATAACGACACTGTTTGAGGCTATGATGCTCAGTTCTTTCAATATTCAGTAGAAGCTTGTATTACAATAAATCACCTTGTTTTCTATTACCTCTCTTAAATACCAGTATGGAAAATGAGAAACAGAAATATTTTTCTTTCAGTCTTCAGAGTTTTTAATTTATAAGCTAGAATTTGCACCATTGACGCTGTAAGAAAACCTGCAATAATTTCTAATGTCTCATCTACAATCCTGAAACAGTACTGCCGATTGCAGATCTCTCCTCTGAAAGATCATTATGCTTAATTCCTTTCTGTCATTAATCTATTTTCTTATCTATTTGAGCTTTGGTCTTTCTCAGGATTCCACTAAGCTAACAGCTCCTTTCTATTGAGCTAACTGTAGGACTCAAAGGATGCTTTTTAATACTTAGGTGAGGTGAGAAACTTATCTGTGATTTACTGCACATTTTCAAGACCTAATCAAAGATTTACATGTGATTTTTATTATTATTATTATTATTATTATTATTGACAGCATAGGGTGATGACACCAGTTCAGTTCTTCCTATTTTGTCTCATTGGGCAGTATTGGGAGTTCCTATTTTTATTGCGGCAGCAGCATTGAGGCCTTTTACCGAACACCGATGCATAATTTCAAAGAGATGGCATCGAAGATATTTTATTATCTCACCCATTTTTAGAAAGGGGAAGGGAAAATGACAAATTCCTCAATTCTATTTGTAAATCTACTTAAGATGCTCTGTTTGTTGAATGTAACAGGGGTTTTTTTGTTTTTGCACAAACAGCATTTATTACTCCAAGTGCCCATATTTTAACAGCTGTGTTGGGATTTAACTGCAAGTTAGCAGGTTTCAGGGTCTTACTTCATAGATTTACTACTAGAGGAAAAAATGCATATATTTTTAGTGTGAAACAGGTGAAAACTTCATGAAGGGAAGGGAACTATGGTGAATTCCATCTGTGGTATTTTCTGCTTTTAACTTCTCTTTTTCAAAATCAAATTTAATCAGGCACTGAGGAGAAACTATTCCGATCAATGATGACTGAATAGGTCCCATGTTAAAAGCATAATGGAGGGCTTTGACCGAAATCAGTCTGGAAAAACAGACCGGAAGGGAATTTAACTTGGTGCCTCTTTAAACTGGTGATGTAATAACAGAACAGCATTTATTTTAAAAGTCCATTTGTCATTTTAATACAAAACCACTGGACAGACTCTGTGCTTGTCTTGTTATGCAGGCAGGTCAATGCTTTAATGCTCAGTAAGCCAATTTCCAGCAGATGTGCTTGGGAGTTCCTTCCCTTTTTTGTACAGATGTGTGTGCACCACATGCTCTCCGTGGCGCTATTAATTGCACAATTTACCCCATTTATAGGATGGTTTGTTTTAAAGCGGATGAAGATATTTTTCGGAAAAAGCGACACAAAACTATAAGTACTGTAAATGTTTGAAATCTTTCAATTAATATCTTTGATTATTATGGTACTAAATAGCTTTTCATCCATGTTTTAGTCTTATATTTTCTGGAGAGATATTTATATGCTGTTTTTTTTTTTGTTTGTTTTTTTCCCACTAATCGAGTGTTGCACTCTGCTGTAATTGCATGATGATTGTGCCTCTGCTGTGGCACAGTCTGACATTGTCAGCAGATGTATTTATTCACTTATGCAAATGTTCTCTTAGAGGGATGCAAATGCTACTGTTTGTCCCCTGTGCCTTCTCTCGGGAAGATCTGAATTTTCTCGTAACCACATTCTAAATCTGTCGACTTTAACGGTTTCTCTGAATCTAGTCCAGTTTGGAGGTATTGCACTGAAGCTCTTTCTTTGCTGTGGGGAAAGTAAGGCTCAAATGTGTAACCTAACCAATCAATACATTGTTTTTTTCCACAGGAAACTGCTCTCTGCCTTTTCATTTCTACTGACTGTTGCTCGTTAAAAGCAGTTTCTCAGTAGGAAAAACACTGCTGATGAGGGTGAAAACCATTTGCACAGGTTCCCTGTGTCAGCTCACCTGCTGAAGTGTCCTTGAGCAAGACACTGAATATTTGTTCACTGTAATATCTGTGAACAAAAGTGGGCTGTTTTGACGGGTGACGGGTGTGAATTCTGCGGAGTTCTGTGCAAATAGAAAAAAGCTTTTAGGGGGAAAAAACATGTCTAAATCAGATTTGGAGAAGCACATCTGGATGTCACAACAGATCCTGCTCAGCTCAGAAGGCAGGCATATAATTAAATCTCATTAAGTGGCTGCAGCTCCCCCTGCTGAGGAGAAATTCACATGTGCAGTTTACGGTAGGCCACGGGATTTATTTGAGCAGCTTTTCACTTTTTGTATTTTTAACCGTATTTCCTACCGAAACCACGTGAACTGTGAGTAGATCCGAGTACAATCGAACGCAGCATTATGATTTAAATAACATATCATTACTATTATATTACAGCATTTCATACAGAAAGAGGAACCAATCGCTAGGACTAAAGCTGACTTAGCATGAAAGGTAGCTGCAGTTACTACTGATTGAGCATTTTGCTTCTTCTTAACACTATGTGGATATTAGCGCATAAAAACAGGAAATTGAATCAGCGTCGATGACGTCATTGGTGAGCGCCTCTGTTGGCCTGCGAAATGGGCTCGACTCCATAGCATTGATTTCTTCAAATGTCCCTCTGAAAATCAACTTTTTATACAAAGAAATACCTTTTCGCGATGACATTTGGAGGTACGTCCAGAAAATTCTAAAAAATTAGAGAGTGCTCCGACTTGAGGCATGCACATTGTTATGCTCGTTGTGAGTAGACATGACTCGAACAAGACTGTGCAGCCACCTAGCTGAAGCTGAGTTAGCCGCACTGTTGGCTAACTAGCCGGAGCTTCCTGGCTGGCGGACAGTTAGAAACTATTGTGATGTTTTATGGTCTTTGTCTGCCATCAGCTGGCGTTAGGATTCCTCGGCTACATATGGCGTCGGTGTAGGAATTGTCATTCTGTTTGTTTTCCGTTTATACAGGAAAGTAATTATTCCATGTTGCTAGCTAACTAGCGAAGTCAGTCACTAGCTAGCCATCGGCAAACAGTTACTTTTCAGTGTTGAGAGGGAGTAAGTGGAAGTAAGCCCAGAGTTGTGGCTCTGTTTTAGGGCGCTCGTTTATTATTTATCACTGTTAAAGAGTTTTGTTTGAGAAAGCAGTTTTTCCAGGCAAATATGTAACCCAAAAGACATGTTAATTTAAAGAAGAAAAAAAAAGATAGTTTTCCCCCTCAGATTTTTGAAAACGGTTAGCTTATCCACATTATATTAACTCAAGTTTACCCGTCTTTTAGTTCTACCGACTTAATCATCCAAAAATTAGGTGTTTGCGGAAAATTGGTTATAGCTTAAAAAAGTATTTTATTTTAGATGAAGAACATCGTTATGTGTACGTGTGTGTGTATTTATATAGATAGATAGATAGATAGATAGATAGATAGATAGATAATTATTCAACCTTTCTTCACACCCACAGAAATTTATTCTAAAAATCTTCATGAACACCATTATCAAATGCTATGTCATTTCCCCCAAATGTAAATAAATCACAGCATTGTCGCACAGTGGCTTCAACCCTATGTAAAAAAAAAAAAAAGAAATAAGTAAACTTTCAGAACTATAATTTATTGCACATTGGTTTATGCTGCACTTAATTTTTGCAGTTACTGTGCAGGTCATTATGCAATATGGGTTTTAGTTTTGGTGTCATAATGTTATGAGTTAAGGCTTTTGGACCCGGTTTATAAATGATGTAAAAATCATCTATTTTTACAGTATTGTAGCTTTTTTTTTTTTTTTTTTTACGTGTATATTTGTTTTGTCTTCATTTCCACTTTTATGATGATTTGGTATTGAATTGTGCTGTGAACCGTTTGTGTTTGTGTCTATTTTTTGCAGGAGAATTGATTTTCAAGGTCAGCCTGGTGATTGTCGATCTGGTTCCTGTGCAGGCTGACTCGCTCGTATGTTTCAGAGCTTGTGCAGTGCAGTAGAAACGACTTCTAGGATCAAACATTTTGCAATGAAACCAGCTCAGGAGCGCAACCAGGAATGCCTGCCTCCGAAAAAGAGGGATCTTCTGGTCAATAACAGCAGTGGTGTTGGGGGGACAGTCGGGGGTTGTGCTGCTGGGGGAGGTGGTGCTGGAGGTACTGGAGGTGGGACTGGTGCCACTGGTATTGGAGAGGATGAAGTGGTTTCTGTTCAGAGCTCCAGAGCCACCAGTGACCCTCAGGGAGGAGCTGCATCTGGGGAATGGTTGCAGACTCAGCCGGGGCTTCATTATGGAGTGGATAATTCTGATAGCGTACCGGCGGTGCCCGTCGACCAGTACAGCATGCTCTATAAAGTGGCTCTCCCATCTGTAACCTACTCACCTACTACTCTTCACCCAGTGTTAAGCCACATCTCTCCAGCCTACACTGTCCACTCGCCTCTCCTGCAGCATCCAGGTCTTCCCTACCCTCCTCTCGGTTATGCCCAGATCCCTCATTCCTCTCTCCAGTTTGTCAGTTCACCTTATGCAGCAGTACCATATGCCCTACCTCCTGGGTTTGTCCCAGGATCATTAATCTCTCCATCAGGCACCATTCCTCAGCCCCATACGGTCTCCCATCTGGTTCCCTATCAGTCTGTCATACAGGAAGGGGTGGTTTCCCCACCTCCGCAGGCTCAGGTAGCTGCTCACACCTTCGCCAAAGTCACAGCATCCGGCGCCATGCCGCTGATGCTCCCATCAGAGCAAGCCACCCAACAGCACCTCGGTACTGTGGGAGTCCTGCCTGCGAAAGATGTCAGCTCTCGTGGGATGTCAGTTTTCTACCACGCTCAGGGGGCCAGGGCTGCCACCACCAACAGAGACTCTCACGGTGCCCAACATGAGAATGAAGCAGAGATGAACGGCGGAGATAAAGAGCAGGGCATGAGGGAGGCAGTGCTGGAGTCAGGCCACATTGCTAAAAACACACGTTTGCTCCAAGCAACATCCAGTTCAACGGCGCAGGAGCACAGCCATGACAGAAGCACGCTGAACAGGAGGCTGGATGAGAGGAGCTCACCGGGCCAGCCCAGCACTCCCGACAGTGACCTGGAGGTGAGGCACACAGAACGCCCCAGAATGGAGAAGTGTTAGTTTTCCTCACTTAACAGGCTGCATTATAGTAAGGCGTGATCTGTGTTTCATTACTTCCCTTATCTCTTTGGAGCAGCAGTTAGTTTTGTTTTTGTTTTTGGTGTGTTGGTGTTAGTGTATTTCAAGTTTCAAGGGACTTTTTTAAAGTCGTGGTTCTGTTGCATTTGCAGCCCACGTGTCTGCACTAATTTCATTATTAGATTTGAGTCACGCTGATGCATTGGGTGTCGTGTTTGACTGGTTCTCTGTAATTTTTTTTGAAATATTCAGTTTATCTTCAAACTTCATTTCAGGTGCAGCAGGTGGTTGGCCGTTTGGCTTCTTCGAACCACAGTGCTGGTGGAGTGCGGAAGGAGGTCTCCTTCGCTCCCCTAAACCTCTCTCAGGCTGCGCCCAGAGCCAGAAATGTCCAGAAAGAGAGTGCAGACATAATCTCCAGCCAGACTGCATATGCTGCTCACCCTGTGAGTTACAGCGATCCCAGAGTGACCAGCCTCCAGCAGCACACGGGACAGCCAGGCCATGCTGTCATGCTTGCCAATGGGCAGCCAGTTCTTATTCCCCTTGAGTATTCCCTGCCGCATCAGCTCCAGACAGCACAGCAACACTACGCAGGTCAGGCTAACGATGCCTCAGCGAGCCATACCTCGACCACCGTGGTGTCGGCTAACCCAAGCTTTAAAGCATCCGATTCTTCAGCCAGAGTGTGCCTCCCTGAAAAGACAGAGCCGGCGAAAGCCCAGCAGCCGCAGCCACAGCCCCCCCAGCAGCGCCTCATTCAGCCTACAGCGGATGTGGCTCAGGCCCTCCCTTCAAGCCTAACCTCTGCCCCAGCCAGCAGCAACCCATCACACTTCATGAAGGGGGCCATCATCCAGCTGGCCACTGGGGAACTGAAGCGCGTGGAAGACCTGCAGACTCACGACTTTGTGCGGAGCGCTGAGGTCAGCGGGGGGCTTAAGATCGACTCCAGCATGGTGGTGGATATCCGTGCTAGCCAGCAGAGGCCGGGCCTGGTGTCGCTGCAGTTCACCGTGGGGGAACAACAGAGCAAAGTGACCATCGACGTGCCGCCGGAGCACCCGTTCTTTGTGTTTGGCCAGGGCTGGTCTTCTTGCAGCCCGGAGCGCACGGCCCAACTCTATGGCTTAGCCTGCCATCACCTGCAAGTGGGAGACGTGTGTGTGTCCATTACCCTGCAGCAGCCACCGCATCAGGCCCAGCAGCAGAAGCAGCCAGAGCACCATCATTTGCAGCAGCAGCAGCAGCAGAGCCTGTCGAGGACTATCAGCAAAATCAATGCCACATCAGGACCGGTTCACCAGCTCATGGGGCCTCCTGCGCCTCAGCAGTCACGGCCTCAGTCACACTTCCGCCTCGACCGCGTCCACAGAGATCGCTCAAGAGACGGAGACAAAGATGCTGATAGGGAGGAAGCCACACATTTTGGAGTTGTGGGGCACAACGAGCCGCCCGTCAGACCAAGTAGGACCTCAGCAGAGCATCCCCGGAGCCAGAGTAGTTACCACTTGCATGCACAGGGCTCCACTTTTGCAGGCGCAGGGATGGCGTCAATGCAGGCGTCTCTAGGTGCTTCTCAAAGACGCTGGTCCTCACCAGGCCTCCAAAGATACAATATGAAGGGAGACGAAGGGCTGCGCCCTCAACTAAGCACCTCCAGCCACTCGAGGCCCTCTTTCATCCCACAGGAGGTCAAGCTGTCCATTGAGGGTCGCTCTAATGCAGGGAAGTAGCATCACATTAGGTAGCAAATCCAGAGGAGAATGCCATGAGTTATGAATGGATTGACAAGGAGAGAAAGAAGAGAGTGAATGTAGCGCCAGAATGTTTGAGTTTTTGCACACCTAAAATATACGAAAAATACAATATCTTCTACTTTCTGGTGGGCGGATTTGGGCGGACCTGCTTTGGTCGTCTGCAGTTTGACGGCTGAGGTCTGACGTGATGAGCTGAGCGGGACGTTTGTAGCTGACGAAAACGTCTGAGTTCTGACACACTCCGTCGGTCTTTACGCTTTCCCTCCTCTGTCGTCAGTTCCTCAAAACCACGCGTGGAGATTTACATCTACATCTTCTTCCTTTGCTTCTTTTTTTTTTTTTTTTTCTTGACCAAACTCGGGAGGACGTGAGCTGTAAAGAATGTGTTCGTTTTGTGGTGAAGCTACCAGCTCTGCAGGGTTCATGTGTAAACTACTCCCTCCATTCCTAATAGCTCATTTCCTACAGCAGCATTTAACCCAAAAATGGAAGTTTGCTGATGTCGTTTAGATGGTCAGCCTGTCTTCTGTTCTGGTTTTTTGATCAGAGATACGAACTCCCCGTGTCAGCCCACGGGACTCTCTCTCTCACGCCAGATGTGGCCTGTCCTCGTCTTACAATCAAGAGACTGAGAAATCAATCAATTTCTATGGGAATCTGCCTTCATTCCACTTTCAGACTGATCACATAATTGAGACTAATTTGTTTTGTGTGACAGCCAGAGATAAAGTTGCATTCCAGCATCATTGGCGAGGATAAGCACCCATTAGCAGTTCTGACCCGCGGCCCCACCTACCCACCCACCCACCCTCCCTCCCTCAGTTATACCTCAAAGCTGCCCTGACCAGACTGGTGACTTTTTAATCCAGTGTTTAAGAATGCAATGAACGGGGGAGGCACTGGCTGGTCATCACCAAAGCCATCTGTGGGGATGAACCGGAGAGATTTCACCCAGTCACACCGCTGGCTGCAGGGAGGGGGGGGGGGGCATGGAAGGGCCTTCAAGGTCTCCTCAGAGGAAAAGAAAAAAAAAATCATTCCTGTATGCAAGTGAGTCAGTGACACGGTGTTCTCTTCATCCTCACTTGGATTTCGTCTCTCTTACCAAATTAAAGCAATAGTTGTTTACTCGGCACGCAGCTGATGCGCTCACCCCAGGAGCTGCTGGTTGTGGGCTGTTTGGCTTCTTCTTTTTTTTTTTCACTGTACGTGTGAGGCGCAAGATCAGATCCCCTTAAAGGTGGTGAACTATACATTCATTTGTATCAACCCTTTAGTATTTCTACACTAGCAAAAGCACGACTTTGATGAATTTCTCAAGGAATCTTTTGTAAACAGAACCGCCTCTCGATTTTACTTCCCAACAGGCCCTACTCGAACTCACCTCCAGGACACGCTCAGTCTTGTCTCGTAAGGTCCTCCCTCACGTTTAACTAGACTAGGTTTTATGATGTTGTTGTGTTGCACATAAAAATGTCCCTCACTGACGTCACACTGACCTTACTGGGAATTATAGAACAATAGATCTTTTTTTTCTTTCTTTTTTAAGGAAATGTCTTTGTATGAAGGGAAAATGAAGTATCTTTGTTGTTTGTGGTGAGGGAGAAAAACAAGAAAAAAAACTGACTTGCGTTTAAACTGTTTACAAATCAGCCACGACGATTGCTGCAGTTTCCTACACCTGACAGGTTCTTATCCGATCCAAAAATGGTGAACTAGAAAAAAAAAAAATAAGTGCAATTAGATCACACACGGAGTCATTCGGAGGTGGATAATCAGAGGGTGTTCCTCCACACAGACATTCCCATCACCCGGTCCAGACAGTACCAGTATTTATGTGTCCGTCCCAGCTGCCAGCTTCAGAAGGCTGGTTTACCGACTGCTGTTACCGGACACGGTCTGTCTAGTACCGTCAGGAGCCCCAGCAACCGTTCTGTTCACACTCTACCGCATGTTGGTATGTTATGATAGATTTGGACAATCTGTCCTTTAAAATACATCAGATTTGTTTGTTTTTCCTGCAACACTTTAGAACTTAGTTTCAGAGAGGTTCGACAGGCTTTGTGCTATAAGCAATATGCATAATCATACCCGGAAACATGTTCATGCAGTACTGGTATTTTCTATGCAGTAAACTCAGTATTGTGCCCTCCTTTGTCTTAATTGCAGCTCTGAGAGCAGTTGGGCAGGTCACCACATACATTTTTTTAAATTCGTAGTGTAAACCAGTGTTTGCTTTTGCAGTCCAAACCTTTTTACACACAGATCATGGTGTTGTGACACCAAGGCGTCTGAGCCAAATGTCCATTGTGACTTTCGGATGTTTGTTTTTTTGTTTGTTTTTTTCAATATATATATATAGATAGATAGATATACACCACAATGTTATTTTGCAGGATTTCCAGGCCATTTCAACATGAATCGTTTAGGCCACCAGACATCAGATGGGATTTTAAAATGGTGCAAGCGCTGACTTTACCTCCCCTTCTTCCCCTCTCCTGCTCTTTTCTTTTCCGTTCCTGCCCTCTGCTCTGAGCAGCACGCGCCACGTCGCAGCGCAGACGCTCGGCCGCTGCAAAGACGAACCTTCACATCACTGACAGTCTGTTGCTGTATGTAACTGTTGCACTAAACCCCCCCACTTACAGAACAGTGTTGTGAGAAGAAAACTGTTGGTAATCTGAAGTCTGAAAATGTAAAGCACATAAAATCCTGAAAAAAAAAAAAGAATTGTGTGTACCTGTAGATAGATGTTTCTGTTGTATAGATAGCTTTGATGACGCTTGTCTATAATGCCTTAACTTCTGCTTTGTACAATGTGTGAAACTGAAACATTGGAGTGACACTTCTGGCAGAGTTGGTGTTCCCGTACGTCGCACCTGAGCATAAAATTCAGATCTGTTTCTTTCAAAAGAGCCTCAGAGAAATAATCAGAATTTGGCTCTTTTTTTTTTTTTTTGTATACATATTCCATTTTAATTTCTTTTATGCGTTAAAAACAAAGTAAATGGAAGCTCTTATCTGCACTTTGTACTAGATGATGCCAAGCAGCGGAGGTCAATCCATCGATTCCACTTTTTTTGGTTTGATTGTTGCACAGTATCGTAGTTGTACCCCTGAAATGAGCGGATTGTTCCTCCTGTGGTTTGTGGACAACGTTTGGTGAGGCGGGCCGCAGGAACTGGCTTTCCCTTGACTCTGGGTCGACTGCTTCCTGTTGTCCAAGCCGGGGATGGTGACTTAAATCAGGAGAACGGTTAAAAAGTTTTAAACACGTGTGTATTTTCAACATGTTCGGCACAAGGTGACACTGCTTTATATGTGAGGTGTATGTAGAAAAAACAAAACAAACAAAAAGGACATCTTTTCTTTCTAAATGCCTAAATCTGCAAAATATATGCAATGATGTAAATGTAACATTCGATTCAAGTATAATCCAGGTTATATGAATTTTGTATAGTGAGTTTTAATATCGTATGGCCGTACCAATATGTATTGATCTTTATCAGAAGCCTTAGAGTTGTTGACCGGAAGTGCTCCCTTAGAATACCCTACACCTACCTGACTTTAAAAAAAGCATTAATATCTCTATTTTGTTGCATTTTTATTTGTACTGTTTTGGAATAAAATAGATTTGTACTGTATATTTGTACCTCTCTGTGAACTACTTAGGGTGTTTTTTCTTTCTTTGTTTTTCTTTTTTGCTGTTTTAATTCTATGTACTTTAAGGACACAAAGATATTGTATTTTTATTGTTACAGCTAACTTGGAGACATTGCATTTATCATGTTTGTCAAGTAAACACAGTATAATATATATAAATATATACATATATAAACTATGCAACTTGTCTGTCCTGTTTCTTTTGATGTGCGTAGTTATTTGCTTTATTTGAAGTAATGGAGAAGTGAAATGACACCAGAGAACACAATTTTATAGTAAACTCAATGTTTATTTCCACATTTTCTTACCAGGTTTCATCACGGACTGTACATCTGAAAACCCGGTAACAGAGGACGGCGTTCCCAAAGAGCCGTCCGCTCCGAATGCACCGATATAGCAGCAAGCAGGAATATTCTTATTTGCGGTGGAGCTCATTCATTTGGCCTTCTTCAGAGAGAGTCATTCTGTAAACATCGACGTTGAGAGAGAAAATCCTGATAGGGTCAAGAAAGGCCGATCTTCTGATTCCTCTGGTCAAAAATAAAACAGGCAGGCATTTACAACAGAGCACAAGCTCATACTGAACCATTCTAAGACAAGTGCAGTAAAACGACATGCAGTGCTCGGTCCGGCCTCGCTCAGGAAGGACTGCTCCAAAGTTCCTCCTTTCCCCCCCGAACCCACGAAGAGCCACCTGTGAGAATACGCAGTATTCATATTCTGAGAGGAGATGGGTGAGAGCACACCCGAAGACTGAAGAAGGGTGATTTCACGCTGGGCGCAGGCAAATGTTGTCACGGGTGACGACTAGAGATGATTGTGGTGGACCAGGCTGTTGGAACCAGGCTGTTGGAACCAGGCTGTAAGCCCTCTCACTGAGTGTAATTGCCTGAGAAGCTAAACTTTTCACATCCGAGTGTTAAAATTAAACCTGCACTGTGCATAGTTTCACTTTCGAATGAATGGATTTCCTTTAGGATACATCACATGACTGTTGCATAGAGGTTTGACACACTCCTAGAGAAGCCTCTTCCTTTTTCTATCCTTTTGCTCTCATCTAGGAGTGACTCAAACAGAACCAGTGCTTTTTCCTCGTTGCGGATTTTCTGTGAAGAACAAGATTCCCAGGCTGTTCAGACTGATGTCCGCTTGCATCTGGAGAGGTGAAGCTAAGAAAAACTGGAGGTAACCGTTAAAAACGGGAATGTAAATGAGGCGTATTTGTACATCCTTGGATTCGTTCAAACATTTATACCACGGATGGTGATAAAATAATCCCAGATAAGCATTTACGCAAGAAAAAATAGATATATTCACACAATAGTTGCATAATGAGGTTTTATGAGGCTGATGAATCGACTCAAAACCCCATTAGCCTGGAGCTTAGTAACAGATGCAGATAAATAAGGTGGTTAAACTGATGTGTGAGGTGTTTCTTTAGCTCACACACCACATATATCCTAAATTAAATCTTCTGAAGGGAATACAGATATAGAAGCTTTGACAGCTGTAAAATTGCATCTGATCTGTGTCACAACTCATTTCATAATTTACTCACACTTAGAAATAAAGTAATTCAAGTAACCTGAAAACATCTGGGAACAAGTAACACATCATCGTGTTAATCTGTGTTAATCTCAGTCTGACGAGCCCAAAATACAGAGGCAAATAATGTATTGTACAGTACAGTTACAGCAGCGCAGACTGATATTTGACATTGGCGATGTATGAATGAGTGTACAACTGGTGAAAAAAAAAAAAAGAATGTAAAGAGGAAAATGTGAGGAATGTTGCTCAGCTCTGGCTGTGTTAAACAAGACAAAACATTCCGATTTAACCGGGAAAATAAATGCGGATGTGGTGTGTTTGGAATAAAAACTGTCCTATCACGTAACAGGAAAAACAAAAAAAAAGTGTGCACAAACAACCGGAATCTTCTGTATAAGAGTGTGGAGCTCTGGAAGCCGGGAGGTCCCGACGCTGTGAGCGCGGCTCCGGCTGAGGTAGTATATATTTTGACGTAATATGAAATTCCCACAATGGCAGCTTGAAGAGAGAGGTGTAGCTACCGGTATACAGGGGTCACCGGGCAGGCGGAGCGGGCCAGGAAGGAGAGGGCTGTGGCTACAAAGTCCCCACTTCTGTCTCTGAATGTGCAAAATGGTTTTTCTTCCTCAAAGCAAATAGAACTGCTCCCATGAGAATGAACCGTTGAATCTGCTTCCCCGCCGAGGGGCAGACCAATCTCTTTACAACATGCTTCCACGTCACAGTCGCTATGAAACATTCCCCACCCTGTTCCCAGGGTTTTCTACTCCCTAATATATTAGGCTTTGAAGTAGCTTTTTTTCACTGTATTTAACAGAGCGGTTTGTGAAGCTGCCGGAAATAGGCCAGCTTGAGATGGTTCAGCGTCACCATGGCGACTCGCTGGCGGGGACCGGCTGATCAGGGCAGCTTCATGAACAGACCGTTGTCGATGGAGGAGACGGGCATCGGGCAGGGGAACTGAAAGAGGCTCATGTCTGCCGTGAGGGCGGCCATGGCGGCTGGGTCGTGCTCTATCTGCGTCCGTAGAGCAGGGTCGATCTTCTCCAGGCGCCTCTTGATCCTCTTGGCCTCCCTCTCCCGGATCAGCCTGGCCTGTCTCTTCTCGGGCGTCTCGTTGGCCCTCTTCAAGCGCATGGCCTCCCTGTCTCTCTGCAGCCGGCGTGCCCTCTGCTCCTCGCTCTCCTGCATCCTCTGCATGCGCTTGGCCTCGCGGTCCCTCAGCCTCCTCAGCTCCCTCTCCTCTTCGCTTTCGCACGCCCGTTTGTTCTTCTTCGCCGTGCGCTCTCTCTCGAGGCGCTGCAGGCGGGCTTCTAGCGGCTCGTTCTTCCTTCGCAGAGCCCATTTTCTCATGGGCGACTGGCCCTCCACTAACTGCTGGTAGGCCATGCAGCTGTTGCACACCAGCAGCACGCCGGCGGGATACACAGGCATGGGGCTCAGGATGTCTGGGATGGGAGGAAGGCTCGAGGAGGAGGAGGTGAGAGAATCTGGGATGGAGGCAAGAGAAGGCCCTTCAGACAGCAGCCCGTCAGGCAAAGAGGGAAAGGCGGGTCCTTGGTCAGACGCAGCACAAGGTCCCGGTCCTGGACCGTGACACTGGCTGGACATGTGACCTGGTCCCTGGCAGCTACGATGGGCTTGACACAGGCTGGGATTGAGGTCGGGTGCTTCGCAGGGCCGCGGACCCTGGCAGGAACTGGGGCTGGGGCCCGATTCACGGCAGGAAGCAGCACCTGGACTGGTGATGGGGCTGCTGGACAGGGAACACGGGTCTCGTCCTCCGGAGACGTCCATCCTGGTTGTGTCCAGGACATCTTTCAGTTTCTCTCTGAGGACAGAAACCATAGTCCACATTAGTTGGTGCGGTCCTGAAGCCCTGAACGCCTCACACAGGAGCCGCTGACCGCTTTGATGCTGGTGGATGAACACGCTGGAGGAAACATGCTTCTAACCTGACCGGGCTGGCGCTGTTTAAACTTCAACCTCCTGATTGTTGCTAAGCAACATGTGACACACTTGTTTTCCCCTTTTTTCTGTTTTATTTTCTCTGACATTTCTTCCGCAACGGCTTCTTTTATTCTAAAATCAAGGCACCTGTGATAAGAGCGTCTGAAAGGGTTGAAAGGTTTGGATTAAGCAAAAAGAAATATATTTAGTAAGAAATCTAAAATGAGAACAAAATGAGAATTCTATCAGGTTGAAGTAAACATCACACTACATAAAAGGTATATCCAAACTAAATTATTCAACGCAATGTGAGACAGGGTGAGCAGAGGAGGGATGCACCTGTTGAGGTTGTTGGTGTCTGTGAAGCGTGCGCCGCAGACTGCGCAGTTAGAGAGGCGGTCCTCCGAGTGGATGAGAAGATGGCGTCCGAGCGATCCGGGTGAACTCAGGGCTCGCCCACACACTGGGCACACGTAGCTCTTGGTGCTGCTCATCATGCTTGTGTGCTGTGAAACCAGGTGGGCAGGTGAGCCAACGCTGAACGTACACCAACAGCGAGAGCTGAGGTCAAGGGTGGCGCTGGCTACAACAGGCTAGTTCCACTGCAAACGGGATGCAGAAACTCTTCACAGCTTCATTTCTGCAGACTCAAGAACCCGACCCTAGAACGCTACAGTGAGCTCAGCAAGCCTTTGTTCACTTCTCCTTTTCTCTGCGGTTTATTAAAGGCAGGCTCTGCTCTGTGACACAGTCAGCAAAGCAACAGCCTGGGCCTCTCAGCCAACGTTCTCACAACCTTTAATCGGCTGAAAAGAAACTGACGCAGGTGAAACATCCAAAAGCGGGTTTATTTTCAAAGCTTCTGCTCTGAGAGAACGTCGGCCTCACCTGGTAGACGTGCGAGATGAGCTTCTCGGGGCTGCTGAAGTCCAGCGTGCAGAGAGGACACACAAAGTTGTTGCCGTGGTCTGTCCCATCCTCGCACTCCTGGAAAAAAAAACCAAAAAAACCAAAACCAAACATGTGGTGTTTTTCTATCAGAGATATTTGGACGTAAAGAGCAAGAAGGTCCAGGTCGGAGCCGTGCAAACCGTTTGACGTCGGTCTTGGTAAGGGATTCTGTCCTCTCACCTCTTTAACTCCCGCTCCGTGTAGGCAGCACTCTGATCTCTTGGTGGTCATGTGGTCGTCAGCAGATGTGTTGGAGGACGAGTCTTCGCCGTGGTTGTCAAGGTCACTATCGCTGTCTTCTATGGAGGCAAACACAGCCCTATCAATACAAACAGACACACAACAGAACACAGAGCACGGCTTACTCTGACACCCCTTAGTCCCAGGCCGTCCTACAGAGTCCACCTCTCTCTGCGTCCCTCCATCGGCTACCTGAGATGCTATCCTGCTCCTGGACTTCCTGGGAGTTGTTGCTGCAGCATTCACTGTCTTCTGTGAATTCATCCCTGCCGTCCATGTTAATAGTGTGCTGAAGTCCCGGGATGCCTGAAGTGTGGAATGGCCCTGGACACAGACGGAACCGCGGTCACGAGCGTGTTCTCAGGGAGTCTGATAAAATGCTGCACTCCTTCCAGCGAACACACAGTACATTAAAGCACATAGGGCAGAAACACACACACGAGTTACGGGCAAAAACAGCAACAAGATTTTTTTCAACAAAGGTCAGTTGAGATATTGATGATATTAAATTACTGTGGACCCGAACACAGTACCTCAAAATACTAAAGGAAATGTTAGGAGTTTCATTCAACTTTTTTGTTTTTATATTTGCTTTCGAGCGTTGCTTTGGGCTAGGAAAACGCTTCATTTTACACCTGCAAAGGTGACTTGTGATTCCACCAGTGAGAGATAACGTACATTTATACACATTTTTATCTGCGTAGCACATTCATCAATGAAAAATTCTAACCATTTTTAATGCTAATGGCATTTCTTTATATTGAATCCAGCATGTAAATGCTTTATTCTCATGGCAACAATGAATCTCCATCTGCTGTCATTATATAGTTATACATTTTTCAACAGCACTCCATCAACCTGGCAGTAGCCATGATTTTTTAACGACACATAAACTGTGTCCAGTATAGTCTCAGACAGGCTGCCCAGTAGTGACAAAAACTAAATAGAATCAACTGCTTATCTGACCAAAGTGGAATTCACCTGCAAAAACAACAAGTCACACTTTGAAAACATCCCACACACAACAGGAAAGTGAAGGGTCAGACAAAGTGTGGAAGTGGCTGCAGAGCTGAGAGGCTGCAGAGGCACAAGGACATGAGGCACAATCAGTGGGCAGCCACTTAGAGACGTACAGGCAGGAAAGAAAGAAATCATTTCAAACAGAATCTAAAGGTAAGCAGGGAGTTTATGGTAGGGGGACGAGAGCACCAAGAACCTTCTGGAAGTCCTGCCTCCAAACGACCGGCTTCATGAAACACAACCCACTGGATCCTAACGGACTCCCGGCTGTCAGGTCAACCCTGAAGGTCGGCCTTCAGCAGATAGAAAAACTTGTTTTCTGAATGTTTTTGACAAAGCCGGTGCTCCTGCTGCCCTCACACACAAGTGAGTGCGCCTTCATTGGCTGTGCAGCTTTTCCAGGGCACCCTTCAACGCTCAGATGAAGGCATGAATGCTGAGGCCAGCCTGCGGACATACTCCTCAGCATGTTTAACTTCATTTGCATCCCAACCCCCACTTCACACACACACACACACACACACACATCTACACTGGTAATTACACCCTGGGTCTGTAGAGGCATTCCCACAGGGGAAGCAGTTTCTCTGCTCTAGCAGACCAACTTGCTCCACAGTGGGCATTTTTTTTCCCAGCACCACCCACACACTGAACAGCCGGCTTCACCCTCTGTCCTCATTACTTGTATGTAACGCCCATATCTATACCATCGGCTCGGGAGGGGGAGGACAACATTTGGCGGTCCATGTGCGACTCCGCTGTCTCCCAGGGATGGACCTCTTTGTTTTAGGGATTTCAAAAAGCTCCAAAACCCTTTTCACACTTTGTCAATTGACTGTCAAGACGGCCTCGTTCTCCTCTTTCCTCCCTCCGTTAATGCTGATTCAGATGAGAGGGATCTAACTTCAGCTGCCTGAGACTGGGAGAAGTAATTACAGCCCTCATCACAAAGCGAAGGCAGTACGTGTGCTGTTTAAAGAGGCCTAAGATCTTTCAGGAAGCCTGAAATGACGGAATGAGCTTTTGGTGCTTTCAAATACCCACAACAGAAGCTCTGAAATCGTGGCTTGAAAGTATTGAACTATGAACTAATACGAGCTGGCGTTGCTGCGCAGAGCCATTGTGATTGACACGTTAGCGGTACCCATCCCCCCCGTTGGCGGAACGCTGTCTGTCTGTCTGTACATCTGTCTCTCCTCCCTCCCTCGGTCTCTGCCACGGTGATGTTATCTCAGAGTCTGTGTGTCTGTAGGCAGGAGGTGACGCAGTGTCTGACTGAATCCAGACAAAGAGACAAACTCATCAGGCAACAGACACAGAGAGGGGAGAGGGGAGGAGGGGAGGCTGGGGAGGGGGCAGCACCCAAAACAAAACAGACAAAAGACAGAACGCCAAAACTCGACTCGGAACACTGGCAATGGGGGTCCTGTTGCATCCAGAGCAGCCTTCTTTTTTTAGACACAGACTCGTCTGAAACACACAGTCCCAGTGATGGCGGCCTGCACATCTGACCAGTTACCAGTCCCACTAACTACTGCTGGTCAAAATAAATAGCAGGTGAAGTTTTTGTTATCGAAAATGCTGATTAATGATGTTCATTCTGGAAAGAACGTTTGAAATTTATAAACACACCCGACACAGCTGACCTGGTGGACGCCTCCAGTTTTCCTCATGAGATAGCAACAATAAAAATATGTATGTGTGTGTGTGTGTGTGTGTGTGTGTGTGTGTGTGTGTGTGTGTGTGTGTGTGTGTGTGTGTGTGTCAGCCGGCCTTTCAGACAGCCTCCCTGCCTGTCTGGTCTATCAGTCAGTCTGTCTGAACCTCGCAAGTGAACCGCCGAGGTGTAAACACGGGTCCGACTTCCAGCAGGGACACAGGGGCAACTACAGCCATGGGACCTGTAGGTAACTCACATGACATCAACCCGGCCCATCCTGACAAAATACTGTTGTAATCCCAGCTGAGAGATTTCGGCTCCCAAGCTGGATGAGTGAGCAGCAAAGGGGCTCATTGAAATGAGAAGATGTGTCCAGTCACAGGACATGTTCCACCAGCAGCTCAAACACATTGTGTTTAAAACAAAACGCTCACCTCAAACATCAGATGACATTGCTGGACTGAGCCATGTAACTGCAGTCAGCAGCCTTCCAGAGGTCAGAAGGCCAAACATGCAACGGGGACAACAATGCTTTCATCAAAAAACGAATGCCCTCACCGTACATTTAGATACTACACATGAAATAGTGAAACATCCAGTTCAGCAATAAAAAGTGGAAGCTGGCAAATTTAAATGGCTTTTTCCAACATTCCAAAACAACATTTAGATACTTCAGATAAGCTAACTGAAAAACAAAGCTAAATTGGAGTGATTGTTGATGATTTGAAAGCTATAGCTGTTCTTGCTTTCAATGTGATGAGCAGCTCCCACCCAGGAAAAGGTGGAGAGTGGAATGAAAAACCTGTGGCATCCAGTCATACTCTCACCCGCACACCTCTCACATCTACAGAGTTTCGGTGAGTTTTTGGTGACAGAGGATGAAGAAGTGATGAGCAGCTGTCTGAATGATATACTTCATTTAAACAAACCTACAACTCCTACATCATCTTTGCCCCTTTATGAGGTACTGAAACTGAGTATGAGTGGCGCAGGGGATGGTTAAAACTGAATGTATATAGGTGTACACACACACACACACACACACACACACACACACACACACACACACACACACACACACATATATATTCAAATTTAACATATAATAAACATACAATAACAATGAAAGACATTGTATTTTACGGTATGGAAAGAGTATTTATCTCGTTCTATTCTCGTTAAATACTTCGACATAAAGGTAAAATACCTACAGTCAACTTTGAAGGGATTGGTCTGTTTTCGCCTGGACATATTATTGTCCAATCCCGGCGAAAGTGGACTCCTTTCCTGACCCTGTCCAGGTGAACTCCAGACTGATGGGACAGATGATGAGCGAGAAATAATGATAAAACCGATCAAATCCTTTAGTCGGTTAGCGTTGACATCGAAAATAAATAAATAAAAAGCAAGGTAGCTGAAAGAGTCACATTCTTGCGGCCCTTATAAAGCCCCCGTCTGCAGTCGATCGGGGGGCTAAAACGATGTCCAAGCCCGACCATAAGGCTCCACGTAGCCCCGATAAACTCCGATTTCGAGCCGTACAGTCACCGCGGCGACGCACGGCTCAGCTGATGTCTCAAGGCGGATTATGTGTGTACGTAAAAATTTACGCGGAGTTCTGCGTTCTAACGTAAAAACACTGATGCCTTGCCGAACAGAATTATGGGATATATATATCTATATATATCTATATATATAGATATATATATATAGATATATATATATATATACGTAAGTAGCTGAGATGTGGAGGTTCGAGCTAAGACAACACGCTGTGCTGCGTTCAAGTCCCGTGGGAAAAAGTTCACATAGACACACCTACATATTTGACTCTAATATTGTAAAGCATAAACATGATTACTAGGGAAGCACATATCATTTAAAAAAATACGAGAGAAACTAGTGCTACATTAAAGCCAATCACATATTTCAAAATATTAAAAATATAAAGTACATTGAGTGGATTGTATACCACATTTTATCAAATAAATCCAGTTTATGTTACTAATCAATTCAGACCCACTTTCAGTAATTATGAGTAAGAAGGTTTCACTCGAAAACAAACATTTCAGTATTCTGTGGGTAGATAATACTCGAAACTTTTTTTTTTTTTTTTTTTTTAACAATACACTGTTCCTAAATTTAAAAAAAAAACAAAAACAAAACTCCAACAAGAATCTTGATCGCCATAGATTTCACTCCAACATGTTTTGCTTGGAAATGTTCACATTTTTGTCTGCGGTTTTGAAAACAATAAAAAAAAGATTAATCACATCTGACCTTTCACAATATAGTTGCACTTTCTTATTATAACGTTATAATTACAGAAATGGTAAATGACCTTTAACTAATTCCCCACACTGCAATATGTGTTCATTTTTTGTGTATCACCTGGGTGGAAGACCTGTGTTAGATGATTGTTCCAGCTCTCATTGTATTATTTAATTAAATTTCAAACAATCTCAAGATGGCTATACTCCAGTTTTAGCACATAAACCAAACGTAATTGCATGTTTGATGCGGGATATTTTTTTGTTATTTGTTTTGTTTTTTCCTCTTTTTTTGTAAAATAATAAAATCCCGGAATAACAATCTAGAAGATGTATTGTCGAATCATCGCCACTAGGTGGTGGTAAGAAGTATCCCAGCGCTAATGTAATAACATCGAATGTAGTCGTCATCACTGACTGCCACGAGTAAACTAACCGCAGCACCACATCCACACGGTAATATTGTATTCTTCCGCATAGTTCAAAGCTGTAGAATCGCAAAAAATGTCTTCGTGGAATGACATTGCCGTCAATGATTTGACTGCAAGAGCTGACCTACATTGATGCTCAAATTGAAAACCAAGTTACATTGAAACTTGATATCGTTAGTATAGCGAGCTTGGATGAGAAGCATTTGACGTTATTACTGCTACTTTGGTCAACGGAAAGACAACAAAACATGAAAAGCCTCCTGTGCTAGCCAGACAGTAACTAGCAGATAATAACCAGGATTAATTTCGTTCATCCAGCAAAATCTCACATTCAAGACTTAATTCGATCTTTACCCATGATGTGCAGCGATTACTAGCATATCAGGCGAGGCTCTCGACCGCAGGCAGTCCTCTTGTGCGCCACCGATACAGTAAGATAATGATAAACTTTAGCTCCTCAAATCCAGTCTGCGTCCGCGCATCTGTGACGAATCCTTGGGATATGTCACACTCTGTAACCTTCCGCCTGCGGTAGATGTGCTGAGGCTGGAGCAGCCACCATTTTGCATGTCTACTGTGTTCCTCCCTTCATTGCTAATAGAGACGTTTCCAGTCCTTTTCTAGCATCATTACGGCTAGTAAGTATATTCTCACAGCGAAATGTCGATATAAATGAATGGAAAATGCTTCATGCGATTGTAATCATCAGTTTTTTGTTTGCATCTACGTTGACAACTCACTGTAGCACTGCATAGGAAGTCGCAGCCCTGAGTGCGCCGGGGTTGTGCCTGACAGCAGCAGCATTAGCTAGGTTACCATGTTTAGCATAGCCTGTAGCCTTGCTAACTACCTGCTGACCAAGGATGTGAAGTTTAATATCTGTGAAAGATAATGGTTATAATTAACAAGTCATAACCATGGACACACCTTTCTGGTTTACATTTCTGAATGTCTGCAATGTAGCTGTCGCTTCATTTTGTAGTTTCGATATTCGATATATAAAGAAAAGTGCTCAGGTAGCTGGCTAATGACACCGAGGTCTCGCTAGCTTGATAATCCAAACGGTTCATGAAGGCCTAAAATGCATCATGTCTCAATAAATAGGAAACCAGCAGTAATTATCCCGTGTAATGCATGCCGCCCCTATTGATCGGTTCAACAGCATATGTCAATATATTTTGTCAAACTCCGAATCGTAATTTAACCAATTGATGCCAGCCAAGGTGAAGCTATTGCTGTTCTGTCAACCTGAGCCAAGGTGTTGATCACTCTGAAAATCTTTGTGAATGTAAGACTTGAGTCGTTGTTAACCATTTTTCGTCAAATGTGACTGATGTTGGGGTTTAAAGTGTGCTACTGTCATCACCCTTCCCCTGTTTCTAAATGTAAATAGTTGGAAAAGTATGAAAGTGTGTCACTGTTGCATTTGGATAGCCTGGAAGCTAACGTCAGCTAGTTTTCCAGTTAAAGTCGTGGACTCTGGCTACACTTTAGTTTAATTAGTTACTTGCTGACGTTAATTGTTCTCTTCATTGACAAGCAGTAACTTTGAACCACACGCTTTTGACAACTAAGTCCTGTCGGGATGATAGGTTTTTGTAAGACAGGTTTTGTGTTGAGGAAGTTAACCATAACTAGGAAGTGAAGGGATGAATGTGTCGAACAGTTGGTGCGGGTTTGTATCGATTCTGCCCAGGAATGTGACTGCGAAGAAGTCAACCGACCATTTTACTGGCAACACGCCGAAGGCAGCAGCCGTTTTCACCGTGAAAAGAAGTTGTACCGCGATGTTTCGTGGTACTTGGAAAGCCAAAATATAAAACGTATCATCAGAGATTAATTATTGACATTGTTTCTTCTTTTTGGTTGTCTTGGAACAGATCGCACAGTTTTATCATGATCGTCACTAACATGTGAGGGAATAGTGTTAAAATAAAAGAAATCCTTTCAAATTGACTTAAAGATGTATCAGTCCACCTGTTGCAGTTGCGTGATCACCCTTTTGTTTGACTGGATCTATTTTAAAGGCCTACCCTGGATATGTTTTTGCATCTCTCTGGGTAATTGATGTAAAACCTGTTGCTCATGCCTGCAGTTTACCAGCTGATTTTGCTCAGTGGTAAATGGAGGTGGGCCTTGTTGCTGGTTGTCAAGCGCTGAAAGCTAATCTAGTCAGGCTCTCCAAACCTCCTGAGAGCAGGAGTGTTTTTGAAAGTACCTGCCTGTGTTTGCTCCCTATATGTTAATGAAGTGGCGGTTAGAATAGATGAGCCAAGCTGGTGGTCAGGTTGTCCATTCTTCTTTCAAAGAAATTTATTGCTGATGCTTTTGGAGACATTTTAAACTGGTCTCTACACTAAACCGCAACGTTTAAATTGTATTGATGTCAATAACCATGTTGTGTTGAACTGAAAATAAATCTGCTAATGCAGAGATGTGTTAGTGGGTTGATCTGTCAGCAAAGGTTGGATTTACTGTTTTTTAATATGTTCCCATTTTATTATGAGCCCAATAGTAAGCAGGGAGTCTAGGTTTATGGGGCCCAATGTTGGGTCCCTTCAGCTCCGGTCATTTAAATGGTGTTAAAACAAACAGCAGAGCTCAGGTTTCCCAGGTTCTTCTTTGATCGCCGTAAATTCCTCAGCTCTTTAAACAATGGATGCTCTCATTTCCAGTTCCCACTGGTTTGGATGCATGCCTCATAGTGGCATAGTTTCAGAGCAGATATTATTAAAAGAAGAAAAGAACTAGGTGTATCCAAGACACCAGCCTTATCTGAAAGCTTAGTCTTAACCCTGACATTAATCTATAAATTATTAGGCAGTTGCTGCAGTGAACTTGAGTTGTTGTTCCATGGAAGGTGCTGCACTGGCGCAGAGGCCACCTCAGGAGCCAGTAGGCTTTCCATACATCCCTAGCTGTTGTGAGCAGCAACACAAGTGAATAATGACGTGTGTTTTTGTGCCAAAAACACCCACAAGAAAACAAGTCAACAAGGACAGCACAGAAGCTCAGAACTGCATTACGGGTGGCAGTAATGCACAAGAAAACATGTTTGAAAAGGAGTTATTTTATCAGTTGCAAATGGTTGATCGACATGGTCAGCAGCTCTAATGTGACCCTCGTCTCCATGTTTTTTCAGAGAATGCCAGCTCCGATCAGATTGCGGGAGCTGATCCGGACCATCCGGACAGCCCGGACCCAGGCAGAGGAGCGCGAGATGATCCAGAAAGAGTGCGCCGCCATCCGCTCCTCCTTTAGAGAGGAAGACAACACATACCGGTGCAGAAATGTGGCGAAGCTTCTGTATATGCACATGCTGGGATACCCGGCTCACTTTGGCCAGGTATGTCCGAGTAGAAGCAGAACCTGCGGCTGCCAGAGCTGTGGCCGGTTGTGACCCAGGGGCTTGTTTTCCAGCTGGAGTGCCTGAAGTTGATCGCCTCCCAGAAGTTTACTGACAAACGAATAGGTTATTTGGGAGCTATGTTGCTGCTGGATGAAAGGCAGGACGTCCACCTACTAATGACAAATTGCATTAAGAAGTAAGTGGAGTCTGTATTTCAAGTATCAAACATTGATACAACTACGCGGTCTGGTTTCTGCTTAACCATTTAACTTTGGTGTCGCTCATTTAACTTTTTTCCTCTTTCCAGTGATTTAAATCACAGTACGCAGTATGTCCAGGGTCTCGCACTGTGCACTTTAGGGTGTATGGGTTCCTCAGAAATGTGCCGTGACCTGGCTGGAGAGGTCGAGAAACTGCTCAAAACATCCAACTCCTACTTGAGGAAAAAGGTAGATTTATTATTTTCTGCAATCAAATGTTTTCCCCAACCATATCCAATCCATAGAGTACAGTATATATTTCAATTTTAAAGAATATGGATTTACTGCTTTTGTTGTCTTTATTCTTAGACAGTCACATAGAAGGATTATTGTGTTTCGCAATGAGAAATATGCTATTCTGCTCATTGCAACAGACCATAGTAACTGAAATTAAGATTATATTGCTACCAGTGGAATGATTACCACAACAAAGAACTCACTCTGTCTATTCGTTACGTCACTATAAAATATTGAACCTTTTTGCCAGCAGACTTTTATGTCACCTGTCTCCTGTTTTAATGCTTCATTTTGTTTTGCCTTGTCGTGCATAATAAATGTCAAACTTGTATGTTCATGTGCAGTAAATCCAAATATTTTCTTTCATCGACTCCTGGCTGTTAACAGGCAGCGTTGTGTGCAGTTCATGTCATCAGGAAGGTTCCAGAACTGATGGAAATGTTCCTTCCAGCTACGAAAAACCTGCTAAGCGAGAAGAACCATGGTAAGTGTAAACTGTGTATGCTGCTGGCTGTGCTCTGTATTCCTTCAGTTCACAGTGCTGCAACAGCTGGCCAGCCCATCTCTCTCTTCTCATGTCCAGGAATGTAATATGAGTCTGTCAGGATGAAATAACCTGCTCAAAGCTTCAAGCATTATGTTCAATTCTTAGGGTTCTGATATAGTTCTGTGGCTGCTGAACTTTCAGCCTTAAAACATTCAGATCAGATCACGAGGGATTTTCTGAGCCAGTGTCATGATCTTACAGCCTTATTATGCTGTCAGGTGTTAGCTAGGACATGATTAGCCACATCTGACAGTAAAACTGCAAAAAGAAGCAGTTCTTAGTGAAGTCTTAAGTATTTTCTTTTTAGCAAATTTTTGGTCACGTAAAAAACGCATACGTGATTCATCGCCTGATTCTCTCGTTTGTGATAAAAATCTGAATATAGATTGTTGCCTTTCCAGCTTCCCTATCGGTTTCAGAGCGCTTTCATGCCAATGAAGCCTGAATCATTTCTTAATTGCGTCACTTCTCTCTCTTCACACCCACCTTGAGCACGAGCACTGGCGTTCTGTGGCCTGGTTGATGGTTGGGTGTGTAAAGAGCAGCGCTGACCCATAGCCCGTTTGCCTCTTCCGCAGGTGTTCTCCACACATCCGTCGTCCTCCTCACTGAGATGTGTGAAAGAAGTCCCGACATGCTGGCCCACTTCAGAAAGGTACAGGCAGATCCTGCCAGGGTTTCATGGAAGTGCGCACGCATTTGTCCTGAGCTCACATCACATTTCATTCTCCTTTCTGCATACACGTTTGCTTTGGCTATAGTTGAGCTAGACAAAGAGAACCTTGTGAAAGTGCATTGCAGGTTTTTCGTGTGCCTCTTCTCTCCTCCTTCTGTCTCTTCCTGCTGTATCTGAACTGCTGCTGCTGCTGTGCATCTCTTCCTAGGTGCGTTCAGACTGTGCCAGAAGCACCACCCCCTCATAGTCATGATCTTAACATTATTTTTAAGCTCTCTGAAAGTGAATGAATTCCAGTTTCCCCTCCCTAACATCTACCTCATATTTTTTCTGTCATTTGTCTTTGTTACAATTCCTGCATTGTGTTAGAATGAGAAGGTAAGAGGACATTCTGATCTCATAGCTGGTGCATGCTGTCAATAGTAATCCTCACTTTCACCTTAAACATAACCAAATTTGTGTTGAGTATGTCATGTTGTGCTTATATTTATAATTTTGATTTAACCCGTGCAGTGATCATTATTACGTCAGTGTTTTAAGTATTTAAAAAAAAAAATCCATTTGTCAGACACATTTTCACTGTTTGCCCAATAAGCAATTCATTTGATCACTGTCTGTTTCAAAAAGGGCAAGTGGGTGTCTCTTTTCACGTGGTGGTCACAGGTGTCGTCACAAGAAACAGACGCTTTACCGTGTCACTGATACAACCGTTGGTAGTTGTTTAAGGATCATGGAAGTGTGGAGGAGTGTGGTTTTGTTGAGGAGGGTCGACAATCGGAACCAGGATCAGACAGTAGGAACCGTCACGTAAATGATCGGGGCCTCATTCCAGAAGCATCTGTTACTGCTTCTTCTGTCTGAGATTTAAATTCTCTCCGTCAGTCACCCAACCATATGGAAACGGGCTAACGCCACACCCACCAGCTTCATCTGTTTCAGTGCACAGAAGCTGGGCTAATATTGCTAGCTTCTTCACCTCTGCATCCGCCATTATCGTTAGACTTGACCTGTTGATGATTTCACAGCCTGTGTGGCGCTATTTGTTAATTGCTATGCGCACACACAATCCTGAGTTTGTATTTGAATGTCTGTAGTCTCCATTGTTATGGTTATTATCACACGTATTAAGCACTTACACTTACACTTTCTGCTTGGCTCAGGACTAAAACGGGGGGTCATTCTGTTTAAGAAAATCTTGGCAGATTAGGACAGAGCTCTGATTGCGATGTAGGAAGGTTTCTGTTATGAGGCCCTGGGTTTAGAAGTGTTCAGTCTGGCAACAAAGAGGGACTGCACTAGAAGATTGGAGAATTGATTTAAAGTTATTTACCACCTGTTTCAAAGGACATAAATGTGTGTGGGGGGAAAAAATTCTTTCTTAGATTGTAGCCAATATTTCTTTCAAATCAGCATTCTAACTGTGCAATATTCTAATCCAGATGTTCTAACCTGATATATTTATTATGATCAAAGCTTTAATTCCACAACCTCAGAAATGTTGCTTTTCAATCACTGACATGTAGGTATTACTGTATTAGTGATCTCTTAATGGCTGCCACTGATATGACAGTTACTTTAATTTTTGAAAATGTCATCATGAACAGAAAAGAATGTTTGAAAATCAACATGGAGTACTGAGATGAGCCACTTTTGGTTTTTTCCTGTTTTTTTTTTTTCCTTTGTTTATTCTAGCTGGTCCCACAGTTGGTGAGAATCCTGAAGAACTTAATCATGTCTGGTTACTCTCCGGAGCATGACGTGTCAGGCATAAGCGATCCTTTCCTGCAGGTAAACATCAGAATTTAGAACCTAAAGTTTGAGCAGAGAGAAAGACTCGAAACATCATAGATTGTCTCAGTAAGGGGTCAGGAGGTCAGTCATTTGTGCAATGAGTTAACACGACTGGACACTTGTCGCTTTCTTCAGGTCCGGATATTAAGACTGCTGCGAATTTTAGGCAGGAGTGACGATGAGTCGAGTGAAGCAATGAACGACATTCTTGCACAGGTTAGTAGAAAGTGACAGTCATGTCCTTTGGCCTCTTTAGGGTGACTAAAACACTGTTTGTACTGCAGGTTGCAACAAATACGGAGACAAGTAAAAATGTAGGCAATGCAATTCTGTATGAGACAGTGCTGACAATAATGGACATCAAGTCTGAAAGTGGACTAAGGGTGAGTTATTTTGATATTAATAAAAACATCAGTGTTTTGCTTATGATTTTTCTTGACCAAACATGTATTAAACTTGCAGGTGTTGGCCATTAACATATTAGGTCGATTTCTGCTTAACAATGACAAAAACATAAGGTAACACTTGAATTTTTTCCTCATTTGGTCTGAAACATCCTTAATTATTGTGAAATCTTACTAATGAATGTGTTGTTACAGATATGTGGCATTGACATCTCTACTTAAGACAGTCCAGACCGATCACAACGCAGTCCAGAGACATCGGAGCACCATTGTGGATTGTTTAAAGGACCTGGATGTGTCGATCAAGAGGCATGTCTCCTCATGTCGCCCATTAGCAAAGTGCACTTTAACGTTGTTTCGTCTTCTTCAGCCCTGATGTTTCGGACTGTCTCCCTGCAGGCGTGCGATGGAACTAAGCTTTGCCCTGGTGAACGGCAACAACATTAGAGGCATGATGAAAGAGCTGCTCTACTTCCTGGACTCCTGTGACCCAGAATTCAAAGCAGACTGCGCTTCAGGAGTCTTTCTAGCTGCTGAGAAGTATGAATCTCAAACACAGGCATCACAGCCTCACTTGTGCATTTTATGCAGGAGCATTAAAAATGCTGTTTGATGATAAAAAGAGTGATCCATCGTCTGAAAGACTCTGTTGACTCCATTTAGTTTCTGACAGTATGTTTCTCCTCAGTGGAATTTTGAATGGTCCAGTTTAATGTGCATTAAATGATGTAATCTTGCTGCTTCAGATATGCTCCTTCAAAAAGATGGCACATAGACACCATTATGAGAGTCCTGACAACAGTACGTATCTTAAACATTTGCCTTATTACGTGTTAAATTAACGGTGACTTTGCTGATCTGGAAGTGTCCTGGGTCGGTGTAGCATTAGTTCTGCTAGGTTTGCTTCATCTCTGCACTTCTTACAGGCTGGGAGCTATGTCCGAGATGATTCTGTTCCCAACCTCATCCAGCTCATCACGAACAGCGTGGAGATGCATGCCTACACAGTACAGAGACTGTACAAAGCACTGTTGGATGACATCTCTCAGGTCAGAGCAGCTCTTCTACATCATGATAATTTCATGATTTGACCATGCAAAGTACCTGATATGAAAGACCATTGACTTTAAACCTTAAAAGCTATTACAGATATTGAAAGACCCCAATATCTGTGACCTTTCAAATTTGGTAAAAAGATTATGTCAAGTGCACTTAGTATTTTATTTGTGTGTTCTGCAGCAACCTTTAGTGCAGGTAGCATCCTGGTGCATAGGAGAGTATGGGGACCTGCTGTTATCTGGGCAGTGTGAGGAGGAGGAACCCATCCAGGTAAACCCAGATATTTATCACATGTTCAAACACAGAAAACATCTTTCACATCCACATAATGAAGGATTCTATCTGCAGATTCTTCAGATTTGTTTCTCTTCCTCTGTTTTTCTTTAGGTGACTGAAGATGAAGTCTTAGACGTGCTAGAAGGCCTCCTAGTGTCTAACCTGTCCTCGCCTGTAACCAGGGGTTATTCCCTCACTGCTATCATGAAGCTGTCAACACGTTTCAGCAGCGTGAAGTGAGCGATGTTTTAATGCACTTGGGACCTGTAGACCTCTGTTACCTCCCCCTTCGCTAACCTGGAGTATTTAAATGATGTTTTAGCCGAATCAAAAAGGTGGTTTCGATATACGGCAGCAGCATTGACGTGGAGCTTCAGCAGAGAGCTGTGGAGTACAACGCACTCTTCAAGAAATATGACCACATGAGGTAACATTTCTTTCTGAAAAAGATAATATCGGTAAAACAGTTTGGTGCCATTTCTCTTATTTCTTTCATCTTCACTGAGTGTAGACCAGCTCTTCTGGAGCGAATGCCCATCATGGAGAAAAGTGCTACCAATGGTCCCACAGAGATTGTTCAGACAAATGGGGAAACGGAGCACTCTGTGGAATCCAAACACCCACCGCCTGTGACCCAGCCTGGCAGCCAGGTGAGGAAAGCTTTGATTCTGAAGACAGAGTGTTACGATGTTAATGTTGATGTCTTATTTCTGATTGTGGTGTAAAGATAGAGTATATTTTTTTAGATTTTTTCCTTTGTTCTTATTCCATAGGCGAATGACCTATTAGACCTCCTGGGGGGAAATGATGTGGTTCCAGTAATCCAGACCGCAGTGCCCACGAAGCCTGCTTCAGCTGGAGGAGAGCTTCTGGATCTGCTGGGAGACCTCTCATTAAGTGGTAAAGCTTCCTGTCTGGAGGGCCTCTGTCGCAGTGTTGAGACTGTGATGTGATCTGATGTGATGAGTGTGTGCCTGCGCAGCGGTAACATGGTTTAGAAATAAAACCCATTTCAGAAAGCCCAGACTGTCACTCTTCCCTCTTTCTAGGTGGTCCCACCCCTGCTCCTGCCCCAACTGTGCCCACCTCCCAGCCTTCCTTCCTGGATGGCATCTCCTCACAGCCCTTGTTTAATGATATCACAGCTGGTGAGAGTCTGGTTTCGGGGGTGTCCAGACCCAGTCCTCGAGCAGCCGCATTCCAGAAGGGATTTCTGTCTTACTAGGCAGAAAACATTTCCCCCAAGTAAATTGGGATCCCAGGTGAAAACGTCTACCTGGTAGCACAGAAATCCCATCTGGATTGCAGCCCTCGGGGACTGGGTCTGAACACTCTGGATGGTTGGTGTGTTTTCCTGTGGCCCATCATGCAACTGAAATCTAACGCTATCTTTTTTTAAAAAATTTAAATTGTTATAGGTATTCCTCCTATGACAGCATATAACAAGAATGGCCTCAAAATCGACTTCACCTTTGAGAGAGCTAATCCCAATCCCAACATCGCAGTGATCACCATCCATGCTTCCAACTCAACAGAGGCCGATATGACAGACTTTGTTTTTCAGGCTGCAGTTCCAAAGGTAAGCGAGCACCAACCTGCCTGGGCTTCGTTTATATGCTTAATCATGTGTCTGTTCATAGTTTCAAGACTGTCTTTGTTTGTCAGACATTCCAGCTGCAGCTCCTCTCCCCCAGCAGTAACGTGGTTCCAGCTCTTAACCAGGGAAGCGTCACACAGGTCATCAGAGTCCTCAACCCACATAAGGTAGGTTTGTCCTTCTAAAAGAAATATTAATCTTCAGAAAAACATACCTGTGCAATCTTGCAAGACCTGTAGCAATTTCATGTTATAAACACGGCCATCCTTACAAAATTTCAGCAACAGCTACGAATGAGGATCAAGCTGACGTACAACCTGAAAGGCTCACCCGTGCAAGACCTGGCTGAGGTTAATAACTTCCCCCCTCAGTCCTGGCAGTGATGAGCCGCCAGCGTTGTGCTGAAACGGCTCCCAACAAGGGAACTCTAAAAAAACGATTTTTCTTTCACCACCCACCTTTCTTACGATGGATCCCCCTGCAGCCCGCAGCCCTCCAGTTGCATGGGAAGCAGCAGAGCACCTAACACAGGAGAAAAACACTGACGCTCCGGAGGCCCTGCCGATTAACATCACCAGAGTAATTGTAAAAGCATATCAGTCGACGAACTCTCCTCTTCTTTCTTTAACGGTTTCGCTGATCTGTTAGCTCAGTAGAACCATCTCCGCCCTGCATCGTCACCACCCATGAAAGCACATATGCACACCGTTCTCTGTGGTACGTTTAACTGTTCGAGCCTGTAGGAAGAAAAATGTCGCCCACTACAAGAGCTGTAGTAGCCGTGGTTCTGTATTCATTTCCAATACAGCTTATATGCAGGTGGAACACTGTGCCTCATTTCTGTATGATTGGCTTTGCTTTCCAAATTTTAACAGAATCCTTCGGTCTTCACAGAAGCAAAAAAAATGCTTGGAAAGGTCTATTTAGTCTTATTCTCATGAGTCACTTCTGTGTGAGTGTTGCAGTTTTTCCACACGGCTCTCCCTAAAACACATCATCCATAGCGTAAAATCAATATTCTAAAAACGGTTAACTTATACATAGTTGGACGTTTTGGTCACTATGGATGTAACTGAGGCCTGGAAATTGTCGATGAAACCTGGTTTCATTTGTTTCGTTGAATCCTTCTGTCTGGATTAGTGGCACGCTAGCTTGTCAGTTAGTAGACATTTCAGATTTGTTTAACTTGGTTGATCTTAATCACCTTGCACATACATGTAAATGAGCTCGTTCTGAATGTAGTTACATGCACTGAAAGACCCCCCCGTCCCCGTCCCCGTCTTCTTTCTCACGGCTGTGTTTGTTGACGGGGATTCTCATCTCCTTGGCACTATTTTTGTGAGTGTCTGTTATATTTCTGCAGTAATTTGACTTGATTATTTATGCCTGATATCTAAGTGATGTGCCTTTCTGACTTAGCTAGGAAAAAAGACCCTGAACTATCGAGTTGCGCGTGAAAGCCACGCGTTGTTTTCAGTCTGAGGGAGGGGAGAACGAGGTCTGGATCGATTTGAATGGTATATCACTAAATTTTAGTTGTTTGTTCCTGTTTGTCCCAATGATGTAATCACGAGTCCCCCTCCTACATCGATCGACCTGGTCATCCGCGTTTGTCTCTTTGCTTTACAAAATTCTCTATCCTGACCTTTACTTTAATCTAGAACCTAAACCTTCCATTGAAATTGATGTTATTCTAAAGTAAATCTGGATCTGAAAAAAGTGGTGGCAGCTAATCGATGTAAACCTGTCAGAAAAACACGAGTGCTCCAGTTTAGTATCCTTCAGACTCCCCTGCTAGCATGGTTCTGCTCTGGTTTTGTCCACATCAGAACTCAAGCCACTGGCTCGGTGACCAGGATCTCACAGCGTTCTTGGTGTCCATCATCAGTGGACCAACAGTTTTATTTCAATCAAGGGGAGAATCTGCATGTGGTTTTTGGTTTGGTGCGATCCTCCGACGTTCACTCAGCCTGTCGACTTTTATTCTTTCACCCTCCTCTAACTTCTGCGACCAAATGAGAGAAACTATTAGCTTTGGAGATATTTTTGAGGTATGTGTGTATATGGAGAAAATAATTCTTTTTTTCTGTTGATAAATGCTATATTGGCTTTTTTTTCTGTACATATTGAGGGCTTTTACAAATTTTGTCTCTTGTACTATCTTTCATCCTTCTTTTTAGATACCATTTTCTAAAAATTCCAATTATTCTCACATGTACATTGTCGAATTAGATCTAGTCCACATCAGCCTATGGAGACTTCTCTGTATCATCGCTCATTGTAAAAGCTATATGATCTGCTGCCTGTACATTGTATATAGTTGTAAAACAAACGAAAGCTGATCAAATTAAATAAAACCCACGTGAAAAGATTAGCCAGGGAGTATAATTGTATGCATATATGTGCAAAAATAGAATCTTGAAAGGATGCATTACAATTGATCTCATTCATGATCAGACGCGTCATCTCCGTGTGAGTCAATAGGAAACTTGTCGGGGTCCATGATTAGAGGTGACGAAGCCAGATCATAGCGGCGCGCCCGAACACCTCGTCTAGGCGCTCTCTCCTCCTGAAGGCTTCTCTGGTGACGTTAACTTCTCCCCTTCTAGCCTGAAAACTAACAGCAATTAAAACTCTTCAGCAGACACTTGTAGAAATCATTTCCTTTGGTCTCGACATGTTTACACTTGTGGTTGCCTACTTACTTTTGTGTGTGTGTGTGTGTGTGTGTGTGTGTGTGTGTGTGTGTGTGTGTGTGTGTGTGTGTGTGTGTGTGTGCAAGAGTGAACCATTCAGCATTTTCAACTTAAACCACTTCTTTATTTAAGACATCTCCATGTGTGTGATATTTGAAGAGAGCAGTGATTTCTCCTGGCTTCTGTTGGGTGTTTTTCTTCTCTGTGTGACACCTTTCAAGCCGTGACATATTGATCTGATTTTAAATGTTCCTTGACAGGTTTTGCGTGAGTTAGTGGCTTTATTTTTATTTTTGATACCCTCGGGTTCTCTCCCACAACCCAATAAGTGGGAAAATCTATGCTACTGGGCTTCAGCCACAAGGGGGAGCTGTGCAGCACAGATGGCTGATGGGTGAAGGAGGTTTCAGGTGTGTGTGCCTGGCTGTTCTGGTTGATGTTCATATTACTCAACCTGTTATTCACACTTGATCATTTTTGTTTATGATTAAAGATGTTTTAAATGTTACAGATTACAAAAAACAAGAACAGACTAAACCTAATGCTGTGGGCTGCGAAACTTGAAGGAAAATGGAAGTAGATACCCATCAGCGGTTTATTCAGCATTTGAAGTGATCGTGTGTGTGTGTATGAGAGTGAGAGGGGACAATAATCATGCTCCAAAGAGTGTGTCAGCATCGTCTTATCTTTTGTTTCTCTGCAATTCAGCTTCTGAGCTGCATGTGACAACCAGTGTAAATACTGTCGTATTTCTACTTTTTTGAAATTGAAAACTCGAATGATGAAATTCTCTCACATCACCCCCATGGTTCTGCACCGTGTCCAATAGGATGCTGAGACAAAATGCTCAGTGCTACTGATGTTTTTAAGGTGTTTGAGGTGCGCGTCCATCATCTGGACTTTTTTTTTCTTTTTAATTTTATTGTTTCTTTTTTAAAATGTCGGGGTGGACTCGGTGTGTAAAGGGCTTGGAAAAGCATCTAGATTGCTACCATGTTCACTGTCACTGTTGAATCAAAACAATGCATCAGTTGTATTTTAAAAATGAAGTCTGTAAAACCCTCTGGGCCTGTCCTGACTAAATCTCTTTGGTAACTGTTGAGGTCGGCTGTAAATGAGGTTTCCTCCCGTTTGACATGTGGAACAGAATCCTAGATCCTTGACTTCAAGGTGAGTGTGAATGTCAGACTGAACATATGAAATGATTAAATAAAAGTTGTAAACTATTAAATGGAATATTTTCAATTTATGCTCTGTATTCTTGTCTCTGGGTTGGAGAAAATGATCAAATGAATAAAAAGTATAAAATAAAGCAAATCTAGCTGGATTATGCTAGTTTTTCTTCTAGGTTGGGTGTAACATTTATAGATAAAGTTTGAGGTTTTGATTTGGCAGTGATTATGCTTTAAATCTGATTGAAATAGATAAGTGATTCTGCTAAATTACAAAGTAATCACTCAAAGTCAATAATAAATAGAAAACACTTTTAACTTGAAATAAAATGCTGTGAAGTATTTGTCAAACAAAAATCGATTTTGCCCTATCACTGACGTTTCTGTCGATATCAAGACAGGTTTCTGGCGCCACCGAGTGGTGACGTACAGCACTGCGCCTCGTCTGAGGCAGGTCTGTTATAACTTGTCAATATTAGAGCAAATGAGGCCAATCTCATGATTCTTAGTCCATAGCCACCCTTTAAACACTACAAATACAAAAAATAAGCCCATTCTAATGTATTTTTTATCTAAAATGTCAGACCGGCTTGCTTGCAAAAACGCAAAAGTCCACTAACAAATGAACTGTATTTATCATATTAACTAAACTACCCGACATTTATTGCGAAAAAAAAAACCGAACTTTTTTTTTTAAAGGTATTTTGTTTACCTGATTAGTGTGGTAATTTGATTTATCAGAAAATGTAACATACATCATGCATATCATAACATAGTTGGGATACAGAAAAAAAAGTCTTAAGTTCTGTCTGACATTAGCAGTGGTCAGACAGACAGACAGACAGACAGTCAGACAGACAGTCAGACAGTCAGTCAGTCAGACACGCCTAAAGAGGAGATTCATGCTTTCGCTTCTCAGTCGCATGAACTGGGGAAAAACGGGCCTGGGAGAAGCAGAGGATGATGAATAATAAAGAGCCAGAACCGCCCATTTAATGTTTATGGATCAACTCCCCGGCAGGCCCGGCTGGCAGCCGCTCACTTCGGCTATGGCGTCGCAGCAGCGAGACGCGGCCACCCTTCACCTCTCAGCGGGAATCTGCGACTCTCGCACTGGGACGACACTTTCTGCCTTCCGCGGCTGTTAACGGGGCTCATTCATGGCGATGGAAGACGAAGACGCCGGCAGCCTGGCCGACAGGACTAACGCCCAAACGGGCATCAAGAAGGGAGGTGAACCGGGAGATAACGGGACTTGCATCGACAGGCAGCCCGACACGGTGATCTACCCAGCGGGGCTGAAGCAGACTGCGGGTCGCGGCAGCCGCAGTGGACCCGGAGCTCACGCTGCAACGGGGATCCGAGTGCTAAAGGCAAGTGATGCCCAGGGAATTTTATTCTGATGCACTAGCTTGTTCAGACGTGACAAAGTGCCCGACAATTATCCCCAGACCGGGTCCCATGTCAAGGTATTTCCTCCGCTGCAGCAGGGCAAAGTGCACGCGTCCTGTGTGTCAATGATTAATGTGTGGGTGATTGCCATTAGACTGAGACTGGACCAGATCCAACTAGATGCCAGAAAACCCACACATGCACATACAGACCGGTTGGATTTATGCAAAGGCCTAGCATTTAACACTGGCATTTATGAATGTAAGAGAAATGGGCATGTGTGCGGTGACATCTTAGTGATGCAGCCTCCTTTTAATCTCCTTTATGTGTCTCACTTGATGTGCACATGTACCTGGTCCTCCATTGCCTTCATGCAACCACAAAAGAGGATCTGAGGAAGTGTCACAGGAATGTTAGAATCTATAAAAGAATGTGTACAGGCAGGTAGGAATAATCTCACATGTGCTGGTCGGTGTAACCAATGATTAAGTGGAGTAATACTTTAGTTAGTTGGTAAAGTCAATTATTTAGCTTCGTTTTATTGCCCATTTATTGACTGTGACTTTGTTACTGCCAGTAGCTGATCATTTGAAAGCTTTAGTCGACGATCATCTGATTATTTGTCATATATATGGTATTTTATAGCAAAGCAATTGGTTGTTAACTCACGTATTCAATACTAATAATAATAGGCTTATCCGTTGAATTGAATAATGATGATTACATGGCACCGTGTGTGTGTGTGTGTGCGTGCGTGCGTTCATGCGTGTGTGTAGCAGATGCATGACCCATGAACTGACTCAGTCATTCACCTTTCCAGTAAGAGTTGATCCGGCTGATGACGTTCTTTTCAGTGATGTCATCATATTTGTCAGTGATGTCATGCCTTATTATGTTTGTTGTTGTTGTTTTTTTTTCAAAGACTGGGCTGCTGCTCACTTGATTCCAATGATTAGGTCAGAACATTGTGACTAAAGTCTGAACTAGCATGTTAGTATCTCTGCTTTGTTGAGTTATGATCTGACAACCGGAACAAACCCTCCCGTAAACAGATTACTGACATGATCCGGTTGTAACGCACATCTGATGACCAGGGGTGTGTTGAAATGAATATTTCTCTGTCAGCAGCGCAACATGAAGCGGAACGGGAGTCGTGGCTGCGTGACGAGAAAAACCAGGTTTGGATCCCGAGAGAGGGACTGGCTCAATGGGGACACACGGAGGGGCTGTGTGTGTCTGTACGGGGGCACCGTGGACCCACAGCCGGTGACCTCGGGCCCTCAGGCCTGCTCTACTCCTCAGACAGACCTGCAGTTGGTGCTCTGCTCCACGAGCACCACGGTGGAGGAGCTGTGTGCTCAGAGAGAGGGAAGGAGCCTCTACGTTCAGCTTCACGGAGACCTCGTGAGGTAAAGCGCTACCCCGACACAGCCCCACACTCAGTGCACGTCAGCCAGGAGAACCTCCATGTGCAGCTCCATCTCACCAAGAATACGGGGACAAAAATAGCAAAGCCACCCTTTGAAAGCTCAGCTGCTGATAAAAGGAACGATCTGGTGCAAACCTACAAATATGAAGAATTCTTCGTCTGGCTGTGTCTTGGCTCAGCATATCTGTCTCTGTCAGGTCGCTCTACATTTATTTCATAATGACTGCACGTGGATCGTCTTGGTTATCTGCTGGTACCTGACGGTGTATCAATAGCAGCACATTAGCCAACTTAATTAGCTTTGTGCTGATTTAAAGTGGGGAAAAGCGCTGACCGGCCATTAAACAAAAAGGCTCCTGACAGGAGTCTCAGGAGGCCACGTCGGTTCATTTTACAACATGGCAGCTCGTAAAATGTCATCTTGTGGTGGATCTTAGGTTAATGTTTCAATGCTTTACATCTGTGGACAAGACTCCGTGCTCACAGACGCCGACCTTGTTTTGGTCCTGTGGGTTTAAAATAGCCGTTGATGTGATTTGAGGGGCTCATTATAGTAAACACAGTCTCTGCTTATCATCGTCATTGGATTTTTAATCCAACAATCTGCTGACAAAGGCTCTCTGCTGCGCGTGTCCGTCGCCAAAGACCATATCCCAACGAGGACTTTTAAACTCCGGAGTGCTCCCGGGATGGCCCGGGACACGTAGTCCCACGTGTTCGGCTCACACCCGGATTATTTTTGTTTGTCCCGCGGTTCTGCAGCGACTCACAGCCATCTCAAACACGCCTCCCAGCATTTCATAGCACTGGCTCCTTAAGTGTGAAGGGAGGCTAGCCTTACCCAGGAAGAGAACTGATCTGACCTTTTCTTTTTGTGGGAGGTGTAGGGCAGTTAACTTGTCAGAGCACCAGTGATAAGCGAAAGGGCAGTAAGTGGGGGAAAGGTCTGACAAACTTCGTGGCCAATTTTGGCAGCCAGCTGATATGGCATGGTTTGGGTAATATTACCTTCACTTTATCACATCCTGGGTACCCACAATTCTTTTCAGTTCTTTCTCTTTCTGTTCAGGCGTCCACAATGTTTGCTGATAATTTCAGCTACTGGTAATTTCGAAAGTTATATGCTCACTGGCGCGGTTGAGAAATGACTACTCTGATAACTGATAACTGTTTTTTTCACCTGACCGCACTAAATCAGCACACCTGTTTTCAGTTTGCCTACCCCACCCTGATTTAAGCGCTGCTCCACCCACTGCCCTATTAATGAGGTCTGTCTGTGTATAAATGTCTGTGGGGACGGCTAACAGGGACGGGACATCTTTCGCTACAGCCTTCATTAATCCCACCCTGAGATCCACAAATATCCTCTAGTAACTAGCACGATTGCGCCTTCCATCAGTGCCTTCCTGTGTTTCTTCTGTCCCACAGGAGGCTGGAAGCCAGCGAGCGTCCCCTCCAGATGGTGTACGACTACCTGGCTGCGATGGGCTATGCAGACCCCGCACGGGTGCAGCAAGAGGCGGCCAACTCGGACCTGAGCTGCCTGATTCGTTTCTACAGTGGTGAGCTCTGCTACACGTGCGCATCGAGCAGCGGCGCGGCTGTGGTCGTCTAGTGTGCTTCCACTTAATCGATGTTCCTGCTGAGTTGGTGGATATTCCACTTTGGGTTCGACCAGCTCGCGAGCTGTTGTGCCAGAGAAAGAGGAGGCCCGAGCCCACAGAATACAGCCTTCCCTCGGCTGAAACCCGGTACTTGCTGAGGATTTGGGGGTGGTGGGCTGCCAACTTAGAATGTTCTGACCTATTTAAGGCTTTCCACAGTCAATGCAACATTCTCTTTCTGCTCGCTGTTTAACCGTCCGATATAAAGCTCACTGTAGTCCTTTGTTTTCCGCGTTGCTGTTTGTGCCCTGTCAGCATGAGAACTGCTCCGATCTTGGCTGCTATCAAAAATTAGGCCAGGCTGATCAGCGGCCAGACCCCTCCGAGACTTCCTGCCTTCTTTTGTCAGCTCATGGGAAAAGTTCAGAGTTTCTAGTGGCGCTCAGCCGCTCTTCTCACGCTGGCGAACCCAAGAGGAGACTTTGATTTGGCCATTGATTTGCGCTGACATCTTCTGAGGCTTTTGAGGTGGTCAGAAATGAGTCTTTGCCCCCCGCGTTTTCGTTTCCAGCCGTGCACTACTGGTTAATCCATCTGCGACAGCCAGCGAGGACTTCCAGGTGTGTGTTTGACAGATCTTCCCAGGACAGCGATCTGATCCAGATTCATGGTTTTTCCTCACCCACTCATTTTTTTAGATATTTTTCCTGGTACCTAAATCCCATCCTTTTTTTTTTTGCAGTTGAATCATTATGATTAATTTAAAAAACAAGCAGCTCATCTTTCTATTAGAAAAGTGAAGCTCTGTGTTGTGGCTGGATTTTCTTCTGAGCCTGTGTGCCTTCTGCCAAAGTGCAGCCCTGCAGGTAATTCCTTTAACTTTGCCGCCCACTTATCAGTTCTGGAAACTCATCTCGGACCTTCGCAGATGGGAGGAAACCAAACAAGGCTGGGGGAGAAAACATTTCTAAATGCTGACTTCATGACTTTGGCTGCTGATAAAAACTTCTGCAGTGGCCTGTGGAAGACAGCTGGCCCTACTGTCCTGTTTGTCCACCGGGCTTTCGTCCACCTCTGCCGAGATGACCTCTGCTACGCCCTTTAAATAAGAGACAAGACGCTGTCCAGGGCGCACGGCAGGTCAAGTGTCACGAGAGAGGGAAAGAAGTCATCTGCAGGCCGTGCAAATGCAGCCAATCAGTGATTGATTTAGCTGGTAAACTATGATGTCATCGCTCTGTTAGCTCATTGAAGTTGTCTTAGAGGAAATAAACGAAACACCCCAGGAAATTAAAAAGAAGGAGATTGCTGGTCAGAACGTCTCTGATCAAGCTTTCACTGGATGACCTCTGACCTTTCTCTCACTGTCTCCCACTGCCCTTCTGTTTTTACGCTGAGCTGATAGTTTCTGACCTCCGCTGGCCTCCTCGCTCTTCTGACACATCGTGTGAAGTGAGATTTGGCACCGCCGCCTCCACTGAAATGTCACCAACGAGAGCAGCACCAGCAGCCTTCTGGTTGGTTAACCTCATTGCGCCTTCGTAAGATAAGGCGAATAACAGGCCAAGGAAGCGTCTCTGCCGCGCACGTTCTCCCCGCCATTGAGCGGAGCGCTCCTGAAGGCCGGCAGGGAACGCGGCCCTGCCTGGTGAGTCCTTCAGCAGAGCCGGGGCGGCTGGCGGTGGGCGCTGTCTGTGCTCACCGCCACCATTTGACTGAAGCATTTCTCAACTCTGAAACACCGGCTCATTTATCAGTGTGAGTGATGAACGTGCAAGGTCAGGAGGAGGGGTGGGGGCCACGATGTCTGATCTGGGGACATATGAGTCAGCACTCTGGAGCTGAAAGTGGCCCATACCTGAGCAACGCCTAGGAACACCGTACGTGTTGAGCAAAGTTCAATAGAATGTGAGCAAACAGCTTTTGCAAGTTCTTCCATTATTTCTGGGCAGAGAGCTCCATCAGTAAAAACTGAAAGTATTATTATTGTGCAATGAGATGTATCCAGCTGTAAAACACAGGAGCTAGTAGGGCAGTGTCCATCCTGCATGTTGATGCAAGATCGGTTCTGGAATTAAAGAGATAAGGAGATTCATTAAAAAGCCGAGCTAACGCTGACCTGGGTCCACGTAATTCCATTTTCTGGAAATGAGGTGGAGCTACAGCACATTTGTTAATAATTATCTGAATGTGTTTACCAGAGGACGGGCGAGGCTCTGCACTAACACCCCCTGTCTGCGGGGGCTCTTCTTTCCTCCAGAATGTCCGGCGAACGCAGACCAGCAGGAGCGGACCCTGCTGAAAGGCGTTTTCAGTGTCCGAAAGGGCAAATCGCAGCTGCACAAATGGGCGGAGCGGCAGGTCATCCTCTGCGGCACCTGTCTAATCGTGGCCTCCGTCAAGGACAGCCTGACGGGGAAGATGCACATCCTGCCCCTGGTGGGGGGAAAGGTCAGGGTTTATCTGCGACGCTCACCCTTGAAGAAGCATAGTCACGCTGCAACAAACTGGATTCACGCGTGTTTTTTGTTTTTATCAAGGTGGAGGAGGTGAAGCGGAGGCAGCACTGCCTGATGTTCAGCTCCGCCGGTTCGCAGGCGCAGACCTACTTTGTCAACTTTGACACCCTGGCTGAGTATCAGAGGTGGCAGCGGCAGGCGTCAAAAGTAAGCAGCACAGCAGAGCCGACCTCTGGCCTTCAGCGACTCCCTCTGGGTCCGTGGTTCTGTTTCCTCTGAGAGTCCAGCCTAAAATCCCCCACGAGCCCACAGTCACTGGTGGCTTCCACAGGCCGCTGCAATGCCTGACTTTAATTAAACGCCACGTCTCTGTTCATTCTGTTTGATTATATGTGTGCTGCGTCAGGACACCAGATGTGGCCGTCCCCACTCACTCCTGCTCCTGCTGCACCACAACCTGCTCATTTAGCCGCTGCGACGTCCTTCATACGTTTGTGTTCAGGCCCGCAGGGAAGCACGTTAATGCTCAGTATATATGCTGAGCCTAAGCACAGAATTAGCGATGTAAAGGGAAAAACAGTTGATCTAGAAACAATAGAGAGAGTCGATTAGTTGCAGCTCCATGAACTCTCCACCACAGGGCTACGAATTAGTGACTTCTGAGGCGTTTCTATGGAGACAGCGAGTCAAGACTGATGAGGTTCTTTGGTGGATAGGGAATAGTGTTTATGTTATGCTACACTGGTTATTGTGTGCGTGTGTGTGTGTGTGTGTGTGTGTGTGTGTGTGTGTGTGTGTGTGTGTGTGTGTGTGTGTGTGTGTGTGTGTGTGTGTGTGTGTGTGTGTGTGTGTGTATACAAGCATTTTACTGGCAAACAGGACATTTTGGGGAAGTGTCTTGTCCTCACAACTTTGAGCTGTTTGAGGCTTCAGATCTGGTTCTAAGGCTTAGAATCTACAGAGGTTAGAATATGCTTTAAGCATTTATTTACACTGGTTAGCCTTTGGCTAAACGGCTGCGGAAGGCATTTTATCAGTAAGAGTCCTCACAAAGGCAGAAGCACAAATGTGGGTGTGTGCTCGACAGGGAAGGAGAAACTGAAAGAAGCAGCGAAGCTTTTGTGCTTGCAACTTGAGCTTGCAGCTCAGAACTGGATCCAGGGACATTCAGAGCAGCAGAAAAGACAAGTTTGTGGCTCCAGCGTGTCTGAATGAAGGAAGCACGGAAATAATCTGCTTCCATGTTTGAATAAATGTGCTGTGACTTGTTGATCCAGGCCCACTCAAACGGCTCTTCCTTGTTCATTTATTTTTGTTTCACTTTAGCTCTCAAATGATTGATAGTTCAATCATAGTTTTTTATTCATTTATCTCTGTCCATTGTCCCCATATAGACACTAGTGTCTTCCCTGAACTCCTCTGAATATAAAGTAGGACATTGTCTGAATGAAGTCGTGTCTGAGTTGCTTTCGTTTCCAAAGAGAGCTGCTTCCACCATCCATTGGTCCATCTCACCTTAGAGGAAGTGTCAGCTGCTTGTCAGATTTGAGTGGAAGTTCTCCCTCAACTGATCGGGTATTTTTATTTCATTTCTGATGTCGTGTGTTTTTATAGGTGGTTTCTCAGACAGTCAGCATGGTTGACCTGTCCTGTTACAGCCTGGAGGAGGTGCCTGAGTATCTTTTTTACAGTCAGGATGTCACCCACCTTAACCTGAGACACAACTTCATGAGCCATCAGGGACCCGGAGGTCTACTTAACCTCCCTGGGTAAGGAAACACTCTTTAGCTGAAGAACTTAGCTAACATTTGTTAACAAATGAATGAAACCTGTCGTGCTCCCATGCACTGGTATCTTCTCAATGTCTTCTGATTAAAATAAAAAAACTTTTTTTTGCTTAATGAGACTGTATATTGTTTTTCCATTGGCCGTCTGATGTTCTCCACTCTCAGAGAGCTAGAGGAGTGGGTTTACACTGCAGCTGTTCACTCACTACCCAACACTGATCCACACACTCCACCATCTCGCTGTGTGTCCAAAGCGAAAACAGTGCAGCCTAAATACAAACTGCAGCGTTTGCACAGCAGATGAGTCCTCAGCGCACCGATGGGATTTCCAGGGCATTTCCAAGGGGGTTTGAGGTTCACGTCTTCTACAAAAGCCCCTTTTTCATTGTTAACTTTCACTTTCCTGACATGCTCAATCCTTCTGAGATGCACAAAAACTGCACAGCATGTTGAAAATGTGGGCAGATGTTATAGAGGAGTTAATATACTGCTGCTCGTCTGACTCAAATCCACCTGTATTCTCTCTCTCTCTCTGTCTCTCTCTCTCTCTCTCTCTCTGTCTCTCTCCATCTCTCTCTCTGTCTCTGTCTCTCTCTCTCTCTCTCTCCCTCCCTCTCCCCCTCCCTCTCCCCAGCTTTTTATTCCCCCTTAACCCAAACCAAAGACACAGATTTTTTTTTCCCCCTCTTGTAAAATATTTGTGCTGGTACTGAAAGAAAGCTAGTCCATATCGTGAGAACAGATAAAAGTTGTGAAGCCAGATGTGGATTGTGGATGAAGAGGAGATGAAGTTACTTTGTGGTCACAGGTCCTCCTTTCTTTTTCCATCTGTGTAGGTTTTCCCAGCTGAAGAGCCTGAACTTGTCTCACAACCGTCTGGGTGTTTTCCCCGAATGTGTGTGTGAGATCCCCACCCTGACTGAGCTCAACCTGTCCTGTAATAATCTGAAGAACGTTCCTGTTAAGATAGGAAACCTTCAAAGGTGTGGCAAAGTGACCTGTACATGCACGACATGCATGCACGCATCTTACACACTGTACTAAAAGCACATAGTTGAATGTGGTGCACGCTTGTATTTACTTCCACCAGTGCAAGCACAGCTAATTAAATTAATTTTAACCCATTTGTTGCACTTTCATGCCACTGCACACATAAATCACCTTAAACTCAGGATTTTAATGGGGCCAGTTCATCAAATTGAAGTGATAGAACAATGTTCCAGTGGACTCTGGCTGTTTAACTTCCTTACAGCCATGTGGATGTTTTGAAGTCAAACAAATGAGGTCCAGTTGTTTTCTGTCCTCCACCTCGTAGCCTGCAGACACTGTCTTTGGACGGAAACCACCTCAGCTTCCTGCCTGATGAGGTGGGCGGCCTGGCTCAGCTCAACAGTCTCGGGCTGTCTTTCAACAACTTTTCTCACATCCCCACGGTGCTGGAGAGGCTGGCCGCCGTGGACAGACTGGCCATGGCTGGAAACAGGGTGGATGGTCTGCACTTGTGTGCTCTGGCGAGAATGAGCCACCTGAAGAGCGTTGACCTCCGGTAAAATGAATTGAGGAGTAATGTCTGTCTGTGGTCAGTGTGTTCTTCTGCCTCGGGCGTTTAGTTTGGACTGACATAACACATGTGGCCAAGGTGCATCGGCGGAGGATAAATGGAAAGTTGTTGTTTATCGACTAAATGCAAGAAAGTGTTTCTGATAAAGACAGATGACATGCTGGTTTCATGAGTGCTAGTTTGATTTGCCACTCTTCTCATCTCTGCAGACTAAACGGGCTGAAGTGGGTGAAAAATGACAGTCTGGAGGTCGTGAGTCAGGTGACACAAATGGACTTTCGGGACAACTGCTTGGACAAGTTAGACCTGAGCTCCGTCAGTAATCTGGAGACTCTTCACTGCCAGCGCAACCAGCTGGGAGCCCTGGCGCTCAGCGGCTTCACCCTGCGCACGCTTAATGTCAGCAGCAACCGTGAGTCGAGATAAACAAGAACTGTTGGTTGATATAGTCAATTATTGCCTCAGTAGAACTTTGACTCAGTAAAACATTCTTGGGAGCAGGACTGTCCGCTGTGACAGATGCTCAGCTGCTGACTGCTCTTTTTATCATCCCACAGGCCTTACAACTGTTAATATCTACCCAGTCCCTAACCAGTTGACTCACATGGACCTATCACAGTGAGTTCTGGCTGGGAAAAACGAGTGACCTTGGGTTCCTGATGTCTAAAAACATGGTGTTTATTTATTTTATGACCACTGCCTAATGCAGATGAAATATTAAAAAAAATCTACCAGTTGTTTATTGGATTTGTTAAACTATCATATGGATACGTTAAAATGATGACTCAATAATATTGGTGTAAAAACTGCACTCTGTTATGACTCTCTGACTGATTGCTGGGCTGAATTGGCAGAAAACGCCATCTCACACTGTTTCGCTGGTGCCCATTTCGTTTGTATTCTCAGCTAATGCACGGCACTGAGATAAGTGATAACAGCTGAAGCTGTGAGATGGTATTGAAGTAAAATGCTTAATTAGCTGAAGGCATCGCGTTTTCACAAGCGCTCTACATCTGTACTGCTAAAGGCTTAACAGGAAGTCTGCTCGATTTGTGTTTTTATGTTTGTGAATGTGTGTGTTGAGACAGGAACCTGCTGGAATACCTTCCTGACTGGGTGTGTGACTGCAGAAAAATTGAGATGCTGGATATAACGCACAACCTTCTGTCTGAGCTTCCATCTAGGTTGTTGTCTTTATTCTATCATTATTACATTTGCCTGATGTTCTGTGTTTCATCATGGAAAAACCATATCCTGCCCAGAATCAACGTATAAAATATCACACGTTCCTGCTTTCTCAAATCACATCACACCAGTGTAACGCTGGGCAGAGCCAGCACGAGGACAGTAGCTGCAGCAGTAAATCCACCCCATCATATCTGCCGCCAACACTCGACACGGAATTAGCATTTGAATGACATGTCAGAATGGCTTCCTGAAATCAGACGCTGTTTGTCGATCCACTGCATCCCCTCTTGACTTGTGGTGTGGGTTCTGCTGAGAAGAAGAAGCTGCTGTTTGTCTTCATAGCCAGTCAAGCTGAAAAGGCCATTAATGGATTAGTTAGTCACTGGTCGCAGGTTCTGATCCAGGCCAGATTTTTTCTTGGTTCTCTGTGTTTTTGCTAGTCTGCTCCTTGCTCTCACTCTGATCTGGCTCTCTAATGTGTCTTCCGGCCTCTGGCAGGCTGCTCAACAGCTTGAGTTTGAGAAAGCTGCTGGCGGGGAACAATCATTTGCAGAGAGTGCCTGACCTACTTGACCACATCCCTCTGGAAGTCCTGGACCTTCAGCACAACAGGCTTGTCGAGCTTCCAGAGAATTTGTTTTATAAGGCCTTAAAGTGAGTGTTTTCGCCACACATCAGCCTTCTAACATTTCTGTACTGTCCATAGGTCCCTTTAGCAACACGTTCCTCGGTTATGGCAATTTTAATGGCTGAGTGACAGCATTTTTCAGACCTCACTGTTTTGGGAGTGCACGTATGAGGGGAACATGGCCAGTACTCTTTACATGGAGATTTTTAGACCCTTACCAAAGCATCTATCCTCCTATTTCCTGTGTGGTAAATCACTTTACACCCATTAGCAGTTGAAATGCTCTAATGTACTTTACTGTCTCTAAGGCAGAGGCAAAAGAGCTGACAGCATTTTTGAATGATGGGTTTCTCGATATGCTCTCAGAGCTGAAGACCTTGTGAGGGAAAGCAGTTAAACTCTGCATTGATATGAGTGACATACTGGCATTAAACGGTTCTGAAAATTAATACTTAAAATTCCACAAAGCCTTAAGGACATCGATGTCTGTCAGATCAACAGGAAAGTGAGTTGAAAGGCTGATACAAAGACTGAACAGACAGGGTGGCAGGCAGCTTTGAATTTACGTACTCGGCCAGGCAGATTTTTGCATCTCTTCTTTTGTTTGTCTTGCACCGCAGCTTAAAATATTTAAACGTGTCAGCCAATTCCCTGGGAAAGATTCCTCCCAGCAGCGAATCAGAGGAGAGCCTCAGCACTCTCCAGGAGCTCTACCTGACGGGGAACAGTCTGACTGAGAACTGCGGCGCTCTGTTGGTTGGACATCAGAACCTGCGGGTCCTTCACATTGCCTACAACCAGTTGCTCTCCTTCCCTGCCAGGTGCGTTACCAGGCCATCAGCAGCCTTCATTGTGTACGACTTGATATTTATGGTGTTGTAAATGCTACGCCAGGTAAACCAGTGATATATTGATGTTATTTTAGTAAGCTGAGCAGGCTGGAGCAGCTGGAGGAGCTAAATCTAAGTGGGAACAAGCTAAAGACCATCCCCTCCACCGTGTCCAGCTGCAAAAGACTGCATACACTCATAGCGCACTCCAATCACATCACAGTCTTCCCTGAGATCCTCAACCTGCCCGAGATCAAGGTCAGAGGGTTCCTGGCTTTATTTGTTCCATCATTGTGTTTATGGTGATGTTCTTCCTGCATCCGCTGCTGTGTTTTAAACTTTCCAGCTTGTGGATTTGAGCTGCAATGAGCTGACGGAGATCCAGTTACCTGAGTCACTTCCTGCCACCCTGCAAGAGCTGGATCTGACAGGCAACAACAGCCTGACGCTAGAACACAAAACGCTCAACCTCTTCAGGTACGTAAACCCAGACCAGGCCGTAATTCCGTGCTTACCGAAAAATGATAAATTCACCAGAGTGCAATATCCTGCAAGTGGGATGCCCTTTGGTGCATTCACCATATGCCTTGTTGCTGTTTTTAGCAACATCGCCACCCTGAAACTGGACCAGAAATCAGCTGCAACAGCAGCAGACGTGCTGAGTGCACCCCCTCCATGGAACCATGGTTATTCTGAAATGAGTGGCCACAGAAACAAGTGAGAATTATCGTTTGTCAGTCACAGTCCCTTTTTTAGCAAGCTGGATGTACTGTATGTCTGTCGGGTGCTGGAGTTCACGTGGTCATTGGCAAAAGCTAAAATGGGTCAGTGGACCATTTTAATTATATCTAAACAATTCAAATACGTCACTGTTAATTTTAGAACAATCTGATTTGAAGCTCGGAGCTGATTTCGGCTTGTGTTTAGTTACCTCAGACGGAGGTATTATGTCATCTCTCTATTTACACTCAGGCTGTGTGTGTCTGTCCTGGCTGTTGACCATTTTGGAGACGGCGTGGAAGCGTGCTACGGCGTATTTGACGGAGACCGCAACGAGGAAGTGCCTCGGCTTCTCCAGTGCACCATGGGAGACGTCCTGTGTGAGGAGCTGCAGCATTCCAGTGTCGACAGCGTGTACATGTGCAACACCTTCCTCACCTCACACAGGTAGTTTTCAACAGATCCCGTTTCGTGCTTGCTTCTGTTCTGCAGTCTGCTGAGAGGGAAACTTGTGAATTTGCGTGTGTCTGTTGGACAGAAAGCTCGGCATGGCCGGTCAGAAGCTTGGGGCTTCGGCCCTGCTGTGTTATGTTCACCGCGAGCAGTCAGACTCCGGAGCCAGCTTCAGCCTTACCGTTGCCAATGTGGGCACCTGCCAGGCAGTGCTGTGCAGGGACGGCCGACCTGTACCTCTCTCCAAGGTTTACAGTTTGGAGAACAGCACTGAGGAGATGGAGAGGGTTAAGCTCAGTAAAGCCATCATTACTGAGGTAATGCAGCTGTGGCGTACGTTAGGTTCCAGATGTTGTTCGATAGCCATGGGCCGTGCAGAGCCGCATGTTAACACCAGCTTGACGCTCAGAATGTTGTGCACTCTCATCTGCAATTCTAATAGCGTCTGTTTTGTAGGATAACAAAGTGAGTGGGGTGACATGCTGCTCTCGCCTGCTGGGATGCTCTTATCTGTCTCCCTGGGTGCTTCCGAAGCCCTGGGTGCACACCGAGCATCTCTGTTCCCAGGATGAGTTCTTGATCATGGGGAATCGAGCCCTGTTCGAACGGGTGTCTTACCAGGAGGCCGTCTGCACCGTTCAGGCTGTGCGGGACCCTCGTGCCGCTGCCAAAAAGCTGTGTACACTTGCCCAGAGCTACGGCTGCAAAGACAACATCGAGGCTCTGGTGGTGTCCCTGCACGTCAGCGAGGACAGTTGCACCTGCGAGCCGCCCTTCTCCGTCCCTGACCCACGCTGTCCCCCTCCAGCAAGTGTGCCTGTCTCAGTGGCCTCCGGCTCCACCTCCACCGACGCGGCTGCCCTCTCCTCCAGCAGCGGCATCGTCTCCGAGTTCAGCAGCGAAACCTCCGCCTCGGAGGTGGGCAGCGAGGCGGGCTCCACCGCGTCAGACGAACACTCCACCCGCCCGGAGAGACGCTGCAGCCTGCACCCTGCCACCACCCTGTGTGGGATCATGATGCCCGGCTCGGCCGGGGCCGGAGCACACCAGGGCCTTTTCCAGAGACAGCCGTCCTCTGCTACGTTCTCTAGTAACCAGTCTGACAACGGCCTGGACAGTGACGACGAAGCTCCTCTGGAGGGCGTTATCTCCAACGGCAGCAGGTTGGAAGTTGAAGTGGACATTCACTGCTGCGCCTTCCAGCTTCGATCCGAATGCCCCAAAGACCTGAACCTTGAGACGCGAGGCTGTGACTACACGAACGGTAAAACGCGCCGTCAGAACAGTGTGGTGGTCTCTGCTACGAACGGCTGCTTGCTGGCTGTGTGTGGGAGGGAGATTGTGGACCTTAAAAAATCTCCCTCCACATTCAGTCTGTTTGGGAAAAAGCTTTCCAACGGCTCCGTGGTTGCCCCTGAGGACAGTCATAATATTATTGAGGTGGCTCTCGAGGCTCCCAAGAAGAAGTCTGGATACTTCACGGCCCCAGCTCAGCAGGACCCTGAGGACCAGCTGATCGTGCCGCCCAGCCTGGAGCAGGAAGTTAGGGAGCAGCTACGAGGCCAGGCCCCTCTTGTGCCAGGCCCCATACAGCCCAAGCCAACTTACCTGAAAGACTCTGTGTGGGATCATCCCCACCCCCCTGCATTTGCCACCAGCCTGGTACCAGGTCCAGGCCCAGTTCCAATCCTCCAGCATGAAGTCTACGACACAGCCCTTTAAAGAGGGGACACGCGGTGCAGCTTTGCTTCAACTTGTGCCATTTCACAGGAGTGGATTGCTGTCATGCACGTGAGATGTTCCGACCGAGGGAGGATTCTCCACGGAAACAAAAATAGATTGATTAACACATGAAACCAGGAACGGATCTCTCAAGACGGCGGTTCATGTGTTGAAATTGGGAAAGGCATGTCTGGCTTTGGGACAACAAAACGAGCCTGGCTCACATGGGTTACCTCATGTGTTTCAGCATGTACGCAAGATTTCCCTTTAATTGGAAAGCCAACAATGGGCATGTGCGCGACTGTTCGGCGAGATAAGTCTCCCCTGCGGGGGCTCCGTGGCCGTTCAGGTCCTGAAGGGGCACTCTGTGATAAAGTGCCTCCTGCAGATGACTCAGCCTACAGCTCCCACGCATCCACCCGCTGTGTGTGTGTGTATGTGCGTATGTGTGTGTGTGTGTGAGCGCGCGTGCATCGGGGGGGAGGTGTTCGCTCATTATTTACTTCACGGTGGAGCCATGTCTCCAACGCTGGCGCAGCATCCATCCCCCTCTTCTTTCTCTGGCTTAATAAGCAAACAGCTCAAATACTCGTACGACTACTAGAACAAATAGATAAGACTTACAGATGCATTAACAGATATGTGGATGGATTATATTTACACTGATAGACAGTCTGTGTAGTATAAGGGATACATTCTTTCTATAAGGTGTAGCACACGTTTAACACTGGCAGCGAATCGATGAGATGGATGTTTTTCAGCTGTTGATGCCAAGCCTGTGCAAAAGTTACTGCTCAGGCAGACGCATTTTAATGAAATTTATTGAAGTGGATGCATTGTATACTTCAAAATTCCTGATTAATGGGTAATAGCGCATGATGAAATGGTATTCCTTAAACATTGGACACATTGGAAAATAAATGCTTAAAGTTATACATTTCCTGTGTCTGGACTATAAACTGGATGTTTGAACGCCATTTCACAAAGATATTTCTATGCACTCTTTGTTTTATAATGTCCTTAAACATATCTATCATAGCAAGCCTTTATTTTCTAGTGTTGGTTTCCTAAACGCTGCTCATTCATCAAGTCATTTTGCTCTGTGGTAGGGAACGAAACCAGCCTTTCTTTCTTAGAGATCAGGGTTTGGGTCTGCAGGCAGCCTTCATCAGTTCTTCTTCGCCCACCAACAGCAACATTTCCCTGGCCTTAACTGTCACATGTAAAGTTGTTTATCTATTTTTATCTTCAGTATTCTTGCCATTGACTAGGTCTACTGTTCCTAAATAAGCTAACGGCCATTACAGCCCCAGGTTGTTGTCACATACACGATCGCCAGTCACAGCTATAGGATGCCATAAGCAGTCAGTCACCTGTTGTCAACTGAGAACCGGTAATTATAAACATACATGTATAGATCACACAGAATATTCTGAAGGCCCAGTTTGTTCAGTCCCTTCTGTCAAAACAGATGGTGCAGGCCTTGCTTTAAGCCTCGATGTTGTAGTTCATGTTAGCCTTAAAAATCTCTGAATTTCTGAATGGAGTGGCCCTTTGTTTGACACTGCTCATCCTACTTTATTGTAGTGACCTCTGTCTTTTGTTTGTTGCAGAGGAATAAGTGGAAAATCATTGATGAAGCCTTAAATGATGTATGAAGCTCGTGTTTGTCTCTTGGAAGATAAAGACACTGTTAAAAGCACTTTGTTAAGGGAGTTCTAAAAGTGTGTATGCTGGGATTGTCGTGGCTTCCTTCAGCCCAAAATGATTTATCTGTATCGGTCAAGTAATAGGAAGCATTTGTGATATAATTACACGTTAAAACAATAAATCATGTTTTTTTATGATCCTCATAATGTTAATTTTTTTTGCTCTTGTAATCATTTCAACATCAGCACCACAATTTGCAAGATTACAATGTGGGTAATTACCTTTCAGTTAATATTGTTCCTTTACAAATAAAGCTAAAGTGAAATAATTAAATAGCTACAAAGATATTAATTCACATGTGCCCATCTGACAGAAATTTTTTAATTTATTCTTTTCAAGTGTTGCTAATTGTAATTCATCCTCACAAAAAATCCTGCATCCTGTTTGAATGTTACTTTAAGACCTGATATCAAACTCTATTACTTTCTTAAAGCACTCGGATGTTATTTTTACTAAAGTATTTTTGTCATATTTAAGATGATCCTGTAGGCTCGTGTGGAGATTTTGTCACTTTATCGGACTGTGCTGTGTCTGAAAAACGCAAGATTTGTCGGTCTTCATTACCAGAACCTCTGTGTGGTGTCAAACGTGGACTGACTGCACTCAAACATGGAAGAGACGCTGATTCCTTCAAAACCATGATTTTCACAGCACAAGATGGGAATTTTTCTTATCCAAATATGCAAACTAAACTGTACAAAGAAACTGTCTGTGTTTCCCAGAGCATCACTGAACTAAAATAAATAAAAGAAAGACATTCCTCAGTGTGTCGACATGTGAATGATGTGTGTGTATTTGGAATTATCCTCAAGTCTCACTGCTCCACTCTGCGTTATTTGGGTATATTTTAATTGTATATTTTATTAGTTTGATCCCAGGTACATTTTTGTTATTCATTCATTTGAACTCTCCTGGATAATCCTGCAAGTATGAGCATAAATACTCACACTAAACACAGGTCTTTGAAAGGTGTGTGTGTGTGTGTGTGTGTGTGTAATACTCATAATCCTTTTAACACCGTATTTGCTGTGTGGATTTACATATTTTAATAGCTTTGTCTTTTTATCCATTTGTTGATAGTAAGGAGTTTAAACCTACAAAATTATGTTTGCAAACTGCATTTGTGTGTGTATGTGAATTTTAGCTGATTGGGAATCATTCTAGAGCTTTCGTTTAGCTTTATTAGTCATTTTATTTACAGTCACTAACTATGTTAGATGTGAGCAACATAGGCCAAGTGTAAATACTGTTTAGTTAGTTAGTTCAGTAATTTTTCATTATTTAATTGTGATGAACTTCAGAAATGTTTGTTTTTCCATCACAGACCCTCTTTCGGTGTGTTTCTTGAAAACTTGATCAGCATAAAACTCTTGCTCATGAATAAATGAGTGGGCCAGTATGAAAAATCTCCATCACACACAGTAAATCTGCCATCTGTTGGTGAGGTTCAGAATGAAACAGACATGATGTGGCAAAATGAGCCTCCGTCCACTGATGAAATGGAATATTTAGTTCAATACTGAATTGTTATAAAGGTTTTTTTCCTGGAATTCTGACATCTAGAAGAAAAGAAAAGAAAAGAAAAAGGGCTGCAGAGCAGAAGGAGCACTATCTACTGATACTCAAGAGGGGAGCCTTAACATTTATCATAATGAGAGGATATTCGAGGCTTTAATCATTTTAATTTTAATCATGTATATTCCATCCTCAATTTTTAATGTAAAAATAACAAACGTTTACAAATGGTTAAACATTGAAAATTGGTCAGCAAATGTAAAAACAGATATAAAAGAAAAAAAGAGAAGACTTTCACTTCACCTTGTGGCTCGAACAAAAAGAATAAGAATAAGTTTGAAAAGCTTAAACATGACTGTCCTGGTTCCTTCTTTGCTTCTTCAGCTCCCGCACCGACCTGAAGGCTCTGACTGCTAACACTGCACCTACAATAAAAACAAACACCGCCACAACCGCAAAGAGAGCGCCTGCAATGTCTGCACCGTGGAACTGACACTCGAAGCCCCGGTGGCCTTTACTTTTGTACATCTGCTCTCGTTCCTTACAGATGGGATCACTGTACGTTTCCTGCAGCTTAATAAAGTAGAAGGCCATCCCAGGAATGTAGCCCAGTGCTATCAGGGCGTTAAGCAGAGCCTCCCCCAGCAGCACAGGGGGCCAACGGTACGGGACCCTGAAAATCCCCAGAGCGAGCATGGCACAGGTGTAGACCATCAAGACCCCGCCACAGACCATAGTGAAGATGTACGGGGGCCGCTTGAGCTGATGAAAGAGGCGGTCCAGCTCCATCACCCTGTCAGCATCCGCTCCGGTGAAAGCTCCGGCGCCACCAAAGTGATAGGCGTAGACTCCGCCCAGGCTGGCCAGATTACGGTAACCGCCGTTGTTGCTGTACGGCACGCCAGCACAGATGACGATGAGAAGATTCACAAACAACTCCATAAGCTGACAGAGACCTGAGAGACATGAGAAAATCACGGATCACGGATCACGTGACACTGATAAATCTACAGTACTTGTTTGCCGCAGACAGAATGAGCCTGAATCTTTCACAGGTGTCAGAAATACTCTTGCCTCTGCTGGTTAAGATGTATCTGAGATTGTAAAGAGCTGTTCTGTGTTGTTGTTCATAATGCTCCTCTGCAGGGTAATAGACCGATGTTTCTCCAGACCTTTAAGGAGAAGGATATTTCAACATCAGATTGGATTCATGCTTTCGTTATTTTGCGACAGGCTGTGAAAACTTAGCGTGAACGTCCTACACTCTTGAGGGCCCTTCATGGTAGTGGCCCCTGTGTCCAGGTGTCTCCATGTCAGAGGCAGTTGTCGCGTCCCTGTGTCTGTTTTGTTTGACCCTCTTGTCACCAGCAGAGCCTCTCTTGTCCACATCTCTTGGAGTTTGGTTGCGATCTCTGGTGTCATGTGAAGCATGGTCTCTCCTGTATGAATAGTCCTCATCTCTGAAGACATCACGTCCACTGCCGTGGTTTCTCCCTGCCATCACCTGCGCCAAAAAACAAACAAACAAACAAACAAACAAAAACCTACGTGGATATTCATCAGACAGATGAGTGGAAAGTTGTCTTATGTGCTTCTACAACTGCCGATGGTTTATGTTCATTATCATTTACGAAGTGGTCGTATGACTGGTGGTAATTTGAGAACTAAAACAGAAAGAGAACATAAACAAATTAATAAAACCTGAGGTTTCCTTTCCGCATGTCTATCTCCACAGGCTGCTCGTGTTTTGGCTCCCGTTTCATAAAACCATGAATTACCTGTGTTGTTAGTTAGCTACATGCAGGGTTGTGGTTTACTTGTAAATACGCTTTAAAACGCATCGCTGCGTCCTACCTCTGAGCTGCAAATCCAGCCTTGTTGGTTTGATTAAGGCCGATCACAGCGCTGCACCATCCTCCGCTTCCTGTTTGGTCCCCGCTCCCTCCTGACGCTCACCTGGACGGCGCCACGCCCACTGGCGCCACTTCGACCAGGTCTTTAAAGGTTTATTTAAAAGTTCTACCTTACAACATAAACGTGCAAACATTTCTCGACAAGTAATAATGTCTTACAAGGTATTATAACATCTGTTTTTTTTTATCTTGCAGCATAATACAATTTTATTTCCGGCCATACCAACTGATTGATCATATTTTAGGGTTATAGATAAAGGAAATCCCCACGCGCATCAATCATGTTGTTGTCCGTTTTATTAATGCAAAAACAAAAAACTTAGGGTTAATTCCCCAACCCGGACGTAAAAGAACAAAGCATCTGTAAAGTTCAAGTTCTAAACTATTGCTCACGGCATTTCCTGTGCTTTAAATTTATTTCATAAAGAATGCAAACATCGTTCATAGCTTCATGCACAGACTGTACCATAATATCATCTATATCTACGTCAGATAAGCTTAGCAGTTAATACGCGATATGCAGAGACAAGTTTCTTGCTCCGTGGTTTATTTTAAATGAAAGTGAATATTCAAAAGTATATCACACAGATTGTATGCCTTAGAAATACTGGGGATTGTGCGTTCAGATTACTTTGAGAAATGTCGCGGTACATGCAGGATGAGATTAACAAATTACAATTAAAGCCTTTTATTTTGAAGTCGACAATCCAGCCACCGGCGGAAGTGTTTGCCGTAATTCCCGAGATCGCACTTCCGCTTTACCGACCGCGCGTTGCCTTTGCTCGTGAGTGAGAAAGGCTAGACAGAAATGGCGGTGGTGGTAAGGCGAGCAGCATGAAGTGCTGATGCATTGCATGGATCAAAACATACTGCCTTCCAGGACAACGTCGGGAAAATGACAATGACGTCGAAGTAGGACAAGTTTTGACACTGTCATTTCAAAACTGCTACGCCCCTGCCTGGAGAGTTTCCATCTTGTCAGCGGAGGAGAGAAAATCACACCGGGAGCATGGCTTCATCTTACAGCAACCAGGTAGCTTAGCTAGTGGCTAGTATTAGCCTACAAAACAAGTCCTGCTACAAGCATTGAAACGTTATTTATGGGCGCAGAACTGCACCTCGTTTCTTTGTTTTTGTGTAGAATACCCCCATACCGTTTTAACACACTGACTAGAAGAATTCTGGAATGTATTACATCTTCTTCCTAATGTCATTGAAAATGTTAAGTACCAAAAAGTGCTTGCTAATACTAAGCCTATATCAAAGCCCATTGAAACGGCAGCATGGTGGCTAACAGGCCTAAGATCCTTCCATTCAATTGAGATGGAAGTAATATTGTCGTTTTGGGGGGAGTTTGACACCCAAGATAAGGATAATGACGCGAGTTAGTGATCGATATGTTGTTACTGACACTTTATCGGGTGTCGAGTGCCAGGTGCTATATCCCAGAGCTAAGTGACACTCAAAACTGCTGCGTGTTTGCATGGCCCACCTGTCCATGACTGCCAAAGGCCTTGTAGGAGCGCACGTTTTCACGTTTTTCACAAGTGCTTTTCGTTTCCTCCGAGCACTAGAAGGACACCATATTAGTTTATTCAACGTTTTGCACGCTTTCTGCGGCGTTTTCTCGGACCGTTGTGACCAAGGATGTCACACTATTCGCCCTGTTCATTTAGCATTTAGCAAGCTAACTGCTTTGCACAGGTGGTGTGGCTCTACTTTGCAGTTGGTCCGCTAGCTGGTGCGCTAAACACAATTGCGACACTATGGGCCTTAGTTGATTACGAAGATAATTTGAGATTGAATTTTTTGTGTGTCATACAAAAATGCAGCTGTACACTGTTATGCGGGGGTGTAGTCATACCGCCGCCGATTCCATGTGACAGATTGTAGTTTTTATTCAGACGAAGTTAAACATGTGGAAGGCCCTATTTGAATTTTAACTACATGGAAAGTCTGATACTTTATTATTTTACCAAAAATTTGGAGTGGTTACAAAATTGTTGCATCTCAGGAAAGCTTAAGGAATTCAACTTTCATCTTGCTTCCTTTTGAAATTCGTTTTCTTATTCTTCTTTAAATGGCTCACCCACCAGCAAAGTGAAAATGTCATTTTTTTTTATTGCTTTTGCAAGTATGTCATGTATTATCAGGAATGTTGACTTAATGGTCATACATAACTTCAAATGTATTGAATCAGTCTAACTGTATTTCATATTTTGTGGGAACAACAAAATTAAATAGCACAACAAAGGAAAGAAGCTGTGAATAGTTTTTTTTCCCCTGGAAACGGCAATTGTGCAGACAGGACATTTGATTGTAGATGGGTATTGTTCTCATCGTAGCAGACTTAATGAGTGTAACTGTCGCATTGATGTACTCTTTTCGAATGATGAATGGGAACAAAAATGTAAATGAAAGAAGTTGATAAACAGGTCTGGCAGACAAATGTGTACTTGCAGAACTAGACAGACTTGTACCATAAAGAGATATCAGTGGTGAAGTCTGTGTAAAGTGTTTACATGTACAATTTGTTACTGCACTGCATCCAAGTTTGACCTTTTCTTGTACACTCAGTTGGCTTGATCGGCAATGAACAGTTGCAGCTATAACGTGATCTGAAGTATTTCTTGAATTTCAAGAGCAAAAAATTAAATAACAAAAGCCAAAATTGTTAGCATTTAGAGCATCAGTAAAAGTGACATGTTATTAGTCAATGGCTGCTTACAAACAGTTAGTGATGTAAGAGTGCTTTTTGTAATCTGTGGCGAAGCACTGTCACTGTGTGGGGAGTGACATTAACCACATCTTTTTTTTTTATTTCAACCATTGGGACGCTGTCGTGCTTGCTGGTTGTGTACAGAGAATATCCACACAGTATAGTTGGTCCTATTACAACCAATTATTGTAACAATACATTATCAAATTTGTCAGGTGTCAGTATTCTCAGAATATAAAATATCCCACCCTTTTTAAGATTTTAATTTATTTAAGTGAAGTCCTCACATTAACCTGGAATCAGTAGGTTGATGAGTGAGTTCTGTGATTGGCTGTTCGGGTTTAAAAGACAGACCTTGACAAGAAACTAAAGTGCATGATACAGTCGGCAAACATTCCACATGGAGCTCAGCCTCTTGCATGGATGTTGCACAGCATTGCGGCAGCAAAGCCCAGTACACTTTCTCTTTATTTCCACACAATGGCACAGTGGAACACAGCGCTAAACAACAGCGGCGACCCTGCATTCCTCAGTTATGAAGAGGCATTAGACGCACAGCAGGCCCATTTTGGTGGTGGTTTATGTGTGCCACGAGTTGCACTTTGCAAATGATGGAGTGATGTGACAATGAGGAAGTTTGTTTTTATCTCTTACCAACATGTTTATAGTGATCATGAGTGGGGGACAGTGGGGCTTTATTCTGGCATTAATATCTCTCTCCATGCGTCTCTTGTGACCACTTGTGTTCACTTATATATTTGTGTATGATTGTGATGGTTAGATTTATTTCAAATCCAAAGAGAGTTCATATTCAAAAACCTATTAGAGTGTAAATCTCCTGGTTGTGAGTTGTACTTGAAGAAAAGTCTCCGTTAATATTCAGAAAAATGTGATAGAGGATAGTGGTTTAAAGATGGTACGTCAAGAAGATGACACGGTAAAGAATTAGACTAACTGTGACAGGTGTCCTCGCACATGTGATGCCGTCTGAAATCATACAAGGCTAATTTGTTGTAATCCTCGGTGCAAAGGAAGCTTATTGTGGTACGTGTGGCACGCCTGCAGAATGGAGCAAAGGGACATTCTTTCTGTTGTGATTGCATTAGCCCACCCCAAGACCCTTGGATTATGGCCGGCTGTTTACCGCTTGTAGTGCCATTTCAGCAGTGTGGGCTGTGGCGCGGGGCCTCGTTTGTAAAGAATTACATATGCTTGAGCTGCACTTTCTTTTCTCTGTACATCCTCTTTTCACGTCGCTCCGAGAGGATTAGCGGCACGGCTAGTGAGTTCATGTCACCGTCTCTTCACCGCGGTGTTTTGTGCGTGTGGATACTTGCCTGGTACAAAACTGTGCTTCCCCCAAAGAGTCAAAGTGTCAGGCGTGTAGCACAACTGCAGCTGGGAATGTTTGTTCTGTTCGTCACTGGGAAAACCAATCCAAGATTTTTTTCAGGTTTCCAAAACCTGTATAGCAACTTTGTGTTACTCCAGTGTTTAAAATTCTGTGTGCATGCGCGCACGCGCGCGCGCGCACACACACACACACACACACACACACACACACACACACACACACACACACACACACACACACACACACTAATTTGGGGATGCTGCCAGTTGAAAGTTATTTTATTTGTAACTGGTATCACCAAGTTGGGCCAAAAACAACAATCTCCTAGATCGTGTGAGGAATCTGCAGTGACATTTATGACCTTAGAACTTTGACCGAAATCTTAGAACACATCTTTGAAATTGATTTCAGTTTGAGTTCTGTTTCTTAGACTTAGTAATGATCTCAAATAGAGTTCAGTTCCCTGTTTTAATTACTGGAAAATAGTTCTTCTTAACAGTGGTTAAAATAGGTATTGGTCTTTGTCTTTATAACTCAACCTTCTTGAATAAAAGCACACATTAGTGAAGTTAGATCTGAGTGGTTTGTGTTGAAGGGTTCTGCATAAATCAGCATGACTCATCACTTTGGGCTTTAGCCTTTGTACGAGCTGCAGTTAGATGGTGGGTTGGTAATGATTTAGTCCCTCTTGAATTGATTAAGTTCTTTTGTTTGTTTGTTTTTGTTTTGTTTGTTTTTTGTTTTGTTTTTTCAAATGTACATACTCTAATATTTAAATGTGACTTTTTCCTACAGTACATCTTTGGGGAGTTCAGCGCTGATGAGATCAATCAGTTTTTTGTGACCCCGCGGTGTTATGTTGAGGTAAGGAACCCGAAATTACTTTTATTGCTCAAATGTTCTGTAAAGGTACATTTATGGTGGGTGTCATGTCCTTCAAAAGATGCTCTGTTTCCCTCTGCTGGTCAGCTTGACTGACAGTACTCACTGCAGAGGCGTGAACTCCATTGAATTTGAGTCAAATATGAGCAAAATTATAATTTTTTGTTCTGGAAATGACCTGTTTTCTAACTCTATATCAAAAATAATCCTGTATTTTCTCCTTGCAGCTTCCCCCATTCAATGACAAGGTTCCATGTGTCACTCAGTCTTCTGGTATGTACATTTAACCTACTTTTTCTGCTTTGACAATGTCCAAATACTGGAAAAACAGTACTTTAGTTTTACTTCACTGAGCAGATTTTTGCCTTGCTGGGTAATATTTGCACATTTTTAGATTTGAACATGTGTACAACTGAGTATTTATGTTGCTTAGCATCCTTGGTACTCATTTATTTTTATGTAAGTTATTTTTGTTGTGAGAATTTTGTGCCACCAAATGTAGTAGCAGCCCATGTGCCCGTGATACCTGCCTTACCTTGATTTGTATTGATTATTCAGGAAGTTACTGCACTCCTGCTGTACCTTATATTATGGAGTCAATGGGACTGCAGGTCTGCGGTGAGTTAAGCAGTCTGACAGCCTGTGGCTTGACTAGCTGTTGAATGTTTGCTGTAACACTCCAAATCCAGGTTTCAAAAACTGGTGGCTTCCTCAACCCTCTGCCTGTGTACTTTCTCTTGGCTTTTGGTAAAACCTGTCGAGCTTTGCATGCTCAAGATACTGTCAAGCGTCTTATCTTTCCTCGCAAATAATGCATTTTCACCGTCGCAGGGACCCAAAGTTCAGTAAGAAAACAGACTAAGCCCGATTAGCACAGCCCATGATCCCAGCGACTGGTTGTGGTTTCTAAGCTGGGCATTTTTAGACTCACATCTTGAGTTTTATTGATCTATGAATATTATTCTGTGATCTCATTAAAACTAACAGAAAAGGTTCTAACCTGACTCTCAGGAGTAACGCCTCGGTGTTTACGCTTCCATTGACCACTGAGCTGTGTCATTATGAATGTCTCTGATTTTTTGCACTAACTAATGTTTTCACTTTCTTATGCTCACACTGCATAATGGTTTTAAAACAGTGAAATATCTTAAATCAGTTGTTTTTCTGCTTTATTCTATTGCTTTTAAATTGCAGTGAATTTTGTAAAGTAATCAATTTTAGCCTTTATTTTAAGAGTCAAAGGATATTGAATTGCCTCAATGAGGAGTTTTAATGCAACTTGTCATGTCATGTTTTCCATTTAGTGCTGCAAACCTAGCCGCATTAGTTTATGCAGAAAATAAGCACCTCTTATACATTTGTTTAACAAATATCAAGACTTAATCACAAGTGAGTGTTGTGTTTTCCTTCTCCAATAATGTTTTTATTTATTTATTTTTTCCGGAGGCCTTTGACCAACTTTAAATGGCTTTTAAAGGATTTTAAATGGCCTATGTGAATGGTGGGACAGACTCCCCCGAGTTTGTCTTCTCATATTTTCTAATGCAACAAACACTTAATTTATTACGTAACTAAATCAGGGTAATTAATGGATTAGGCAGCATTACAAACTCTGGACAACTGGATAAAAACTTGGGGATGCTTTTGAAAGAAGGAATCACATAAAGTCATTTAAATTTTAGTTATCGCAGTTTTACATTTCGTAGCAACCCTGCTGGTTTTCACACTGGCCCTGAAGGAATGTGGTATTCTGAGCAGGGACCCAGCATTAGTAACTACAACTGAAAATATGGCTAGGGTTTATTTTACTTCTGTTGCAGCCTGAAACTTGGCCCACTGGCCATGTCGTCTGCTTTATTAAAAAAAATAAAAAAAATTACCCATCAAACAATGGTTTTCTTATTGTTGCTGTAGCACAGCATTATTGTGTTAGGGCTGAATTTGAGTAAAATTGCATCTAAATTTGTATGTTTCTAACTCATCTAATTTATTTGCAGCAGAAGACTATCAGCACATCGAGTTTGGTGTTGACGAGGTGATGGACTCCAAGTCAGTTGGAGTGAAGGATCAGTTGTACAAGGTGTCGAGCACCCTCAACCCCCAGGCTCCAGAGTTCATCCTGGGCTGCCAGCCCCCCCAGAAGGCTCTGCAGGCAGCCGCTCCAGCAGCTGACGTCCCTGACGGAACCCATTTCAACTCGCTGGATGGCCCTGACTCAGAGGTCTTGGCCTCGGACAATCACCAGACCTGCCAGGACATGGACGGTCTTCCCGGCAGCCTCGGCCAGCGGGAGAGGAAGAAAAAGAAAAAGCGGCCACCGGGATATTACAATTACCTGGACCCATCCAGTGGCAGCGGCACCAACAGCGGTGCCACGGAGGGTATGCCAGTGACCGCACTGGTGAACGGACATGCGCTCGGTGGCCCCCATCACCCTGCTGAAGAAGTGGATGGGAAGCCTTTGACAGGGGCTGAGCTTTCCATCCAAGGACCTGATGTTGCAGCAGTAGCCAAACCTGGAACCACATCCGCTACCAATCAGAGGACTTGTGAAAGCCCTGATGGTTTTTCTTTGGACTTAAGTGTCTCTTCCTCTTTATCCGTTGACAACAATGCAACTTCCTGCTCTTCGTCCTCATGTCAGAGTAGAGGGATGACGGAAGGGCAGAGGACTGCTGAGCACCAAGCAGACCATTTGGTTCCACAGAGCCCTGAACTGTCAGATGGCTCACAGAGCCCCAACTCCAAATCACCTCTTCCTGCTTCAGCTGCTGTGGCCTCCCCACCTGTAGCCATGTCTATTATAACTACTGAGGAAAAGGTTTTAGCAGAGAGTGGTCTGGCCAATGGACTAGCAGAGCCTGATGATCTCGTCAGTACAGGTGGACTCAAAGAAGACTGTGAGAGTGTGGAGCAGCCGCAGCACAGCTCCTCAGACTCTGGTGGCCAAGCAGCAGTGACAGAGCAGGCCCACTCATCTGCCATTCCAGCTGCACCTAATGCCACTCTCCCCAAGTCTTGGGCTAGCCTCTTCCACAATTCAAAGCCAGTGCCTGGGGGCCCTCAGGCATTTGTGGAGGTCAAAAATGTGGAAGTGGCATCTCCTTCACTTACACCAGAGCAGCCTGAGAAAGTTTTGGAATTAAAAAATGGCCCTGTGCATGTATCGGAGGATCCTATGGCTCCTAAACTCGCAGGTATTATATGGAAATGCTCTTGGTAAACTTTCACAATCAACTTATCGTAAATGTATAACTTTTGCCTGAAAGTGTTATGATGCATGATGTGTATGTTCACAACTCCTCCACATGATGGCAGCATCGAGTCAATTATCCTCTTACTGCCTTGTATATTCTACAGATGTTCCACAGAACAGTTGTTCTTCAATATTTATTCTGATGATGGTCCCTTATTTTTGCATTTTTACTTAGTGTTATATTTTAAATATATAGAAATTACTTGGAGATGGGTCAGCAAAAAAAAAACAACAGGATTTCTGGTTGCAATTATGGTCAAGAATTTCATTACCAGATTTCCACCAGATGGTGTTAGCACGTCCAGCAGACCTGCCAGATTCTAACTTTTTGCTCATATTTATGTCACGTACTTTTACACTTTTATTACTTTTATTTTTATAGCACATCGTAAGTAAAATCAGGGTTGCATGTCAATCTTGTTGGCAAAAATCAGAATGTTTCTCAGATATTCTAATAATGTGCAGCTATGTCTTTTGAGCAAAAGTTAGGTGTACAGCGTGTCATGTTGAAATGTATATGCGTAAGAGGATGGAAGCATAACTCTCAAAATGCAAATTTTGACCTGTCGGTTAATTTTGTTAGCGTGAAATTGCAGTAAAAGTTTGCGCTTAGAGGTTCTGATTGTCATTTAAATTACTATCATGTATTTAAATTTGTAATGACTGAAACAGAGCCTATCTTAAATTTAAAGAAGGTCTTGATTGTAATGCGTTTTAGTGAGAACAAATGAACAGATTGTGAATTGGAAGTGAATCTAATGAAAAGGTGAAGTGACATCAACTTTCAGTGTATACTGCTAGAGTTCCGACGTTTATCAGAGAGAACATTGTCATCATTGTTCCAATCTGTCAAGACTAGATCCACCGAGTGTTGAATTCTGTCACTGGTTAGGTGCATCTTGATTTGAAAGTATATTTTTAGATTCCAATAATAATATAAGCAATTATCTTGTGGATCACACAACCTTGTAAGTTATATTGTAGCTAGCAGCACATTGTTTCTTTCTGAATATCTACATCATTCAGTGTCACTTTTTAAGCAGTAGAAGCACTAGAATTGAATATGCTGACATCACACCCTGGCCTGGGGATTTCTGAACTGTTGGACAATGGTACTTGTACTAGGAATCTGTAATATCACTATGTCAGTTTAGATATGTGCAACACTTCATGGGTTAAACAACATCTCAACTGTTTACACACATAACATGATTTCAGCTATATAAGCTGCATTTTTCCCCTGTTCTGATGAATCGCTGAATGTTCTCAATCATGTGAGTACATGAATGCAGAGGAGAAGATGAGCACAGCTGAACATGTTTGTGTTGCCTGATTATAGAAGCGTTTCAGTGGGAGGTGATCGTGTAGGTGACAGGCTGTGTCCACGTTACCATGGGAGCTGTGTTTTGAGTGGCAGTCTCCCTTCCTAGGCGTGGTAAATGAAACCATCTTAACATTCGGATTAGCCTCTTGTTGTGCTGTCGCAAGTGGCGGGAATGTAAGGAGGAACATTTGTCTTCTGAAACTGAGGTTGAATTGTGCTGATAGGCATGTGTGAATGGCTTTTAAGTGGCTCTGATTGTGGCGTCTTATTTAAAGACATTGTATGTGTTTGAATCCCCAGAACTTATTGAAAATGTGAAGTTGATACATAAACCAGTGTCTTTGCAGCCGAGAGGACTCGTCAACAAGGGGAACTGGTGCTACATCAACGCTGTATCCTTTCACTCTGCCTTTTCCTCTGATTTCTCTTGACTTGACGTCTGTTTTTAAACGTCCACCAGCCGTTCTCCCTGACTTTAAACACTCAGACGCTACAGGCCCTCATCGCATGTCCACCCATGTATCACCTGATGAAGTCCATCCCTCTGCTGAACGAAACACAGAGGCCATCCACCTCCACACCCATGATAGATAATTTGTAAGTAACATTATGAGTTGGTATGAAATCAACTATCAGATGTCTCCCTGGAAGTCACAGTTTTATTTCTCTGCCAGCGTGCGGCTCGTGAATGAGTTCAACAACATGCCTGTGCCATCAAAAGCAAAGCAGCAGGGTGAGGTGGTTGTGCGTTAATACCTTTGAACATGTTTTTTTCCTGAAATTACAATCGTCTCATTTGCATCCATAGGTGTGGGTGACAAGGTGATGAAAGACATCCGACCTGGTGTTCCCTTTGAACCAACATACATTTACAAACTCCTCACTCTCATCAAGTCAAGCCTGTCTGAGAAGGTGAGCTCACTGATCACTGTGATAATGGGTTTAGATGGTTATTTAGGTGCTTGGATATTTTTAAAATGTTTGCGTGAGTGATTCTTCCAGTTTGTCTCAGGGTGACGAGGCATAAGTATGACGAAAGCTGCGTAATGTATGAATATATAATACACATATACAGAAATAAATCTTTTTTTCAAAGTGATTACAGCCTAAATAAAAATCTACTAAGCCTGTAATTAGTGGTACATTTTGTCTGGAACATGGTGTTCTGGAGATTTTTTTTTTCATGAGGAGGTTTTATATTTCACGCACCTGAATATTCTAGTTTGCACATTGACTGGCTGAGTCAGTTACAATGGAACTAATGAATGGGTATGCTTATCTTTCATATTTAATGAGACCTGCGCATTCTGTCTGACTCGGGGGTAAAACACCTTCACTCCCTGTTTCCTCACTGAATGGCTGATTTCACAGTAATCTGTACACACTCGCGAGTCAGCTCTTCTTGTAGGGCAGTTTAATTGTTGCTGATGGCCTGGTTCTTGACTCGCAGGGTCGACAAGAGGACGCAGAGGAGTATCTTGGCTTCACTCTTAATGGATTGCATGAGGAAATGCTGGCATTGAAAAAACTCATTTCGCCTCAGGAAGAGAGTAGGTTTTTCTTCTTTTTCTCCCCTTCTTGCTGTTCCGGGAGGGGAAAAACAAGTGTTTTTGTTTTGAAGAAAAAACTAATTGAATTACTTTCTGGATGCTCTCAGTTACTTGAGGGAGATGATGGATCTAATATATAAATAATTTGTTTTATTGATTTGCAATAAAATGTAATAAAATAAAAGTGGAGATTTGCTGCTGACAGAAACCATAAGGATCCTGTTGTTGAGGGTTGTTTCACTTCATGACCTCTAAAATTCGTTTGACCAGAAGCCCCCATGCCCAACGGGCCAGAGTCCCAGTCGGGAATGGAGGAGGATGCTGCTGATAAGGATGAAGAAGGCAGCGAGGATGAGTGGGAGCAGGTTGGCCCCAGAAACAAGACTTCCATTACTCGACAGGCCGACTTTGTCCGCACACCCATCACTGATATTTTTGGTGGACACATCAGGTATGCTGACGAATGGATCTTTTTTCCCCAAAAGGATTAAGTTATGACTTTTGAACATATTTGTTTCTTTCTTTCTGACCTTTTTGTGGCTCTGCAGCTATTCACTAAAGCTAGTGTGTTAGTAGCCCGCTACCGCCGTAGGACTTCAGAATAGCAGCGAGGCCTGATTGTGCTCACATGTCTCCACAGCAAAGAGACTGAGAGAAAAATCCCTCGACTTTTAGAAAAATTGAAAAGTCATGAGCCTGCGTTGGAATAAACCAACTTAATAAGTCCTGCAGGTGGTTACACGGTGTTTTTGACGAGGTTTCTTAAAACTAGCTGACTATTTGGTTAGTGTGGCGTGTGCGCCCACTGAGCCTGGATAGAGCCTGTTAATCTGCTCTCGGCCTCTGCTCTGAGTAATTGGTTTGTGAATCACGTTTCCACCTTGAAAATAGTTTTTCCCAATTAACGTAGCTGAAGCAGTCAACCATCAGGAGCAGCCAGAATACTAGACCTCCTTCCCTCTCGTTCACACAAAAATGCGGAGATTAAATTTCACTGAGCAGTAATTATGATCATCATCTTCCCTTAAGGCGGCAGGCCATCCGTGACCGTGAACGCTGCGTCTATTTGAATCTCACCAGCTGTTTTCTTTGATCAGGTCGGTGGTGTATCAACAAAATTCTAAAGAATCAGCCACTCTGCAGCCGTTCTTCACCCTGCAGCTCGACATCCAGTCCGAGAAGATCCGCACTGTTCAGGAGGCATTGGAAACCATGGTGGCACGAGAATCAGTCCAGGGTTACACCTCTAAAACCAAGCAGGAGGTATGATGAAAACTCTCTAGCTGATTTTGTGCTATGTTGTTTATGCTTATCTGAAAAAATTGTATTCGCATGATTTTAATATTGAAAATGCAAATTAGAGATGTAGATGCGCGAGTAGAATTGGAACTGCTACTCAAACATTTGAATCAAATCCATAGTAGATTTCTCTTTTGGCCTGAGCTATATTTCATTGGGTTTGTCATCTGTGGCAAAAAAGGCATCTATCTTAATTAGAGTTTGAATATGTGTCACTGGTGTTTTATTTATCTCGCTGGGCTTGAGAACACATGATCTCCTAAGTGTTGAGACCACTGGGCCGGGCCGGCGTCAGGAACATCTGCTCCACAGCTGTGTGATTGGCATATTTGTAACAGATAAAACTAAAGTACTTTGTCAGATTGTTCGCTCTCGTTTACTGCCTGGTTCTTTTCTGCGTGTCACTTCTATTAAAGGTTTGGTCTATTCCCACAAAAAGTCCTTGTTCGGGAACATTCTCTTTTCTGCCTTTTTGATCGCTGCAGATCCCCATAAACTGGCGAGTCCTCTGTATGTTCTCAGACTTTGTCTCTCCCATGTGTTTATTTCGTTGGGTTTTAGATTGAAATCAGTCGGAGGGTGACTTTAGAAGAGCTGCCCCCTGTGCTGGTGCTCCATCTGAAACGGTTTGTGTTTGAAAAAACTGGAGGCTGCCAGAAGCTGAGCAAGAACATCGACTACCCTGTTGATCTGGAAATCAGCAAAGGTATGGCTCCTGAGCCCACTACCCCACAGGATTTATATTCAACAAATAACACATTTCTTTTGTATTATAACCATGGCACTTCCTGCTACTCGTGAAAGCCAATGATTCCTATGAATTCTTTAATTTTGGCCGTTGAAAGGCAACAGTTTTTCCACATGCATCAACTAATTTCTGCATTTTAGCTAGAAGATGATTGATGGCACAAGGTGGCCAAACTGAACCCCACCTGTCTGTATGATTTAAGGCCCAATGTTCCCACTGAGTGTTCTTGACATTTGTCTGCTTAACTCTGCCTCATGGGAAATATTTTGCTGAATGTTGAAGTTCTTCTCTAATCATTGCATATTGAAGAAATTAGGCTGCAGATCTTTCGGTCTCGGTGAAACCAGTTGGTTTTTTTATTCTCACTAGCGTATCTTTTCAGATCTCTTGTCCTCTGGAGTACGGAGCAAAGTTGTAAAAGGCCAAAGAACTTATAGGCTGTTTGCAGGTATGTTTTATTCTCGTACTACTATTTTAACCACATTACCATGGAAATACACTTTCTGTTGTTTTGTTCTGTTTACTGTTTTGCACATCTCAGCTGAGCCCTGTCTGGTTTTAACTGGAATATATTCCATTATCTCACTAATCTAAACTATTTTAATGTCTTCAGGTTGTCTTTGGTTTTTGTTCAGTTTTCCACTTGTTGCTTCATGTAATAAACAATAATTCACACAGTCAAAGCAGAGATCCAGCAGCGCCGTAAATTACAGATCCTGGACCCACATCTGAATTTGATGTTTGCTTTTCAGCACTCATAGTTTCACAACAAGCTGCTGAGAAATCCATCCAGTTGATCCTTCAAACAAATATTAAAATCATTGTATCTGTGGTGCATAATGAGTTTTCACTTAAGTAGTGATGCAACATTCTGCTCAGCATTTAAAAATACTCAAGTATTTATACTTACAGACCTAAACAACCTTATAGGAATTAGTTAATTAAAAATTAAAGTACCCTCCCTTTCCTGTCCTGTCTCTCAACAGTTGTCTATCACCATGGTAACAGTGCAACAGGTGGCCATTACACCACTGACGTCTTCCACATTGGGCTTAATGGCTGGCTGCGCATCGACGACCAGACAGTCAAAGTCATCAACCAGTACCAGTTGTTGAAGCAGTCAGCTGAGCGCACTGCCTACCTGCTGTACTACCGCCGCGTCGACCTGCTGTAGACACGCACGCAGAAGCACCTCCCGACACACACACACACACACACACACACACACCGGAAGCTACTCACAACATACATGCTCAGAACGCACACGTTGACATCAGACGACATCCACACACGACACGAACACACGGCAAATTCATGAACAGGAACACTGCCCGACTTGTTCTATCGCAAGATTTTGCTCTTCTTCCCTGTCGTCCTCGCTTTCCTGAAAACCAGCTTTTCCAATGAAGAAGAGAACCAAGCTGCATTCACCACGAGTACCCCGTGACTGCTCTCTTCTTTGTGCACCACTGCTGTTTGTCTTTTTTTTTTTTTTTTTTTTTAACTTTTAAAGCAACAAGGAAAGACTGAATAGACGGTGGAATGGACCGAGACTCGCCTGTGACTGAGCCCCATAGCTCAGCTCGGAAAGCAGCCAGCGGGCTCACACACAAAGAACTACCTGAGAGAGGCTGCACACTGACTGCTGGGGTAATTCCTGCTGCATGAATTACCTTTCTGACCCAGAAAGAAAAGTGTTTGCCTTTTTGGTAAAGGAAAGTCTTTGGCCGAACCGACTTGCCACAGTTGAAAACGCGAATTTGTCCCAGTGCATTTACAGGGCCAGCACCAGCATCATCACCAGTCTCTCCTCCCCCAAGGCCACTCATCTTTTTTTTTTTTGTTTCCTGCCACCAAAAATCATTTCCTCACGTTTCTGGTGCTTTTCAACTTAGGTACAACTTGAGCCATCAAATATTGGGGGAAAGTTAAGGTGGTACATGGAACGGATCTGAAGAGCTTCCTTGTTTTCGAGGTTCTTGTAATGGATTCTGGTTTAGATTTAGAGAGTCTATCTGAAATATAATTGCGCTTTAGGATTTAACAAGTAAGCTTCTGTGCACAAAATACAAAGTGATTATTACAATATGACAGGCAAATGCATATTTTGCAAATATTTAGATAAAGTTTTTTTTTTCTTTTTTTTCTAAAAATTATATCTATATATAAAAATAGCTGAGTGAAAACTTGTTTGGGTCCCGGAGGACTGCGCTAGTTTTTAGACTCAGTTCTTGCACTGGAGAGATGAGAACCAATCAGGACAGATTCCACTGCAAAGCCTGCCCTCGTTTACTGCTATCTTCTCTATCCACCCTTTTCTGTTCTTTGTCTGAAGGTTCCACCTGTGTATAGGTGGCTTTTACGGTGTAGTTTTGAGCCACAGCCAACCATCCCCGTCCCCCTCCCGTCCCCTCTGCCGACCCAACCTGGCCAATCGTGTGTACGCGCGGGGGGAGCTGCCTTACAATCAGTGTTTGATGTATTTCTACGCGCTGCGCAGGTCCAGCAGGCATCAGCAGCAAGTCTGGTGTCTGGACAGTCGGACCTGACACACGGTGACTCTTCAGTGGCTCAGAATTTAACCTCCCAGTTGAGGAAGAGTGAGCATTTAGGGAAGGGCAGCGGGCCTACACCTGTACTGCACTCTGCATAAACACCAAGAAAATGTGCACAAGAGGAGTTAGTATTTGCTTTGTTGAAAATATTGATTTTTGGATCATTCATTGAATGTGATTTTGTTGGTGTTACTTAAAGATGTTGGGGGGTTTTTTTTGTTTGTTTTTCTCCTTGATTTATTTTGTCCTCATGCTCCTATTCCCTTCCAGGAAAACAAAACATGCTTGCAATTAAATTGGATGAATAACACACAGGCTAAAGCACAATTATAAATAAAATTTAGTTCTTTGCTTGATGCTCATCTCCGTTTTAATTTCTTTCTGCATATTGTTTTTTGTTTTTGTTTTTTTAAATAACATATATCGCGACCCCTTCCCCTCCGATCGCTGTCAGTCTCAGTATTAACGCAAAGCCATCACTTGAAACATTTCAGAATGTTTTAGGCTTGCATTCTGGCTTTACTCTTATTTAACAAGATTTTGTAATTCAATTATAAGTGCAAAAATCAGTTAATCCCACATTTCCGTGCTTCAGTTTGAAGATGGTTCAGTTTCCTGCAGCTAGAATGCAAGCGGCCAATTCTGCACCCCTGACAGGCCGAGCTTTGTTCTGCCTGTCTTTGTCCCAGCATTGCACCACTGTCCCTGCCCCTCCTGCCCCAGCATTTGTCCTCCCTGCACGTTTCATTGCAGCTCAACACACAAACAGTTGCTGCAACATGCAAAAACTGAAACGATGCTTGGTTTCTGCTCCGTTTGTCTTTCTCACCATTTTATATTCCCCCTCTTTGACGAATGTCACTGGAGTCGGGCCTTTTGGACTCTGAGCTTTCTGTTGTGTAGTTTTCAGTCTGTCGCGGCTCGTCAGGAAATGTGCTGGTGCAACGCTTCAATAATGTCTCTTCGGTATGTACTCCTAACACTGTCTGCTGGGAATTGTGGGGATATTGATCTTGGGTGGGAGAGGGGTGGACAAAATCTATGCTATCTTTTAATTTCAAGCTTCCAGCATTCTATTTTGTTAATTGTTCAAAATAAAGAATTGTTGCAAAAAGCAGTTTGCCACTGATGTGTAGTGGGAAGACTTAACTCGGCGTTCTTATAATCCGGTAAATCCTGGACGCAGTTGCAGACTATGCTCTAGACTGGCCTGCAGAACAATGTGCACAATAAAATGGAATGATCCACAGTGTCTTGGTCTACCACGCACTGCTATTTGCTTTCTTGTTGGTGTCTGCAGAGTATTTCTAGTACCGGTATGTTTTATCTCGCTGCTAATGTGGTCTCCCTGGCTGCCTCAGTGTCCAGGGCTCTCTTCGGGGGCCTCTCATTTGCTTTAATGGGAAGCAGACCCATTGAAAATTTCTGCTGCGCAAGCTTCTTTTGCCCATTCTTATTCTTCAGTATTTATTCAACAGCTTCATTTGTCCACTGAAATGTGGTTTTTACTCTCCAGCATAGCACGGTCTTCTCCTCCTTAATGACAGAAGGCAGCTACAGGAACCATTTTTCACCAGTTTGTAGGGCAGATTGCATGTTTCGACACCCACCGACAGACCACCTATACTCACAAGTGTCTCCGTCGGCCTCAGAATATGATGTATGCCTTTCTCCCCACGGCTTTTGTTGAGGGTTTCGGTGGTTTGTGGAAGAGAAACAGAACATATTTCAGCGCAAACTGGTAATTTGGTTGAGAACGCGGCAGTGTCCGCTGGGCCGCAGAACGAGAAGCTGCAGTGTGGGTCAAGTCCTCGCTGCTTTGCTGTAACTTGAGCGGGTCATCTGACCCTCCAAGATCAGAATAGTTCAGAGCGGAGATGAGTCCTGTAGAGGTGAATTTCAATCAAAACAATAAAGCTTTGATATTGTTGAAGCTGAAAGACTCATGACCTGTGTTGTAAAACCAATTAAACATGAAATGTCCACATTTGGACCTTGAGAGGCCTGCCCATATATAAGACATTAATATCACTGTTGTATTTTTGATATATCTTGTGTAAATGCTTATAAGTTTAAACATTTATGAAATGAATTTAAAAGGGATTAAATGCCCAAACCAAGGGTTATAAGGATTTAGTTAATCTGTCTAAAAGCATGAAGAAATTAATTTCACAAGGAAATTGGGAACCTTAATTACTCAGTTCTTCTGCCCTGAGTCATACTTCTGGGTTTCATGGTTGCTAAGATACAGTAGCCTGTCCTAACATCAATTTTGAGGTCATTCTCAGCCTAAGTCCATGAATCATGAAGCATTCATGTGATGATGCCCAAGTGCCACATGAGGTGAAGGTCCATCTTTTGTGTCTGTTGATGGCGTCTTGGTCCAATCTAAATCCTAATCCTATTATGAACCGTCATTCCACCTTCAAAGTGTTAAAGGAAGGGTTTTTTATTTCCAGTCACATGCATGAAACCTGCTTTTAATTCAGAGACCCAAGGGTTTTTCTGTTTAGGATTTATGTCTGGAACTACTGTGTGATGTGTGCTGGCTCCCCATGAACATGAATGGAAACAAATCTTCACCTGCTGAAGATTAGAAAGTGCCAGAACGTAAACACGGAGCTGAGCTGTGTAATCAGCGTCATCCTCAACCGGGGCTTTTGCAGAGTTGCTGGTTTCAATTTTGGCCCCATTTGTCTTTGGCTTCATGCAGTCTGAGGAATGAAGATCTGATTCCACATTTGTGGAGTCACAGAGGATAATGTGCTCTTTCTAGAACGACATTTGCACAGACAACAGCACTAAAGATGGTTCTCATGTGTTGTTCCAGAATGACCTTTGCCCTCACGCCTCTGCAGGTCAGAGGGAGCGTGATGCAGATGTTGGGGCCGGGCTCCTCTTGGACGTGTTTTGACTGTGCAGAGCTCAGACTGGTGGGAAGCAGCTCCACTGACCTTCCTCCTCAGTGGCCGTGCGTGTTCATGGAGCTACAGATTTTGGATGTTTCGGCCAGAAAAAATCAAACACGTGACGGAAGAAAATGTGAACTATCTGGGTCACGAGCTTGAGCCCCCTGCAGGAGAAACAGGGGAAGGGTCTGTGGTAAACAGGACACCCGACACAAAATCCTAAAGTTTAATTTAATTTTCAAATGGTCGATTAGAGTTGTACGTAAAATATTTTTAAGACAGAAAGCTGCCGAGGTTTAGAGCCAAATATTAACGCACTGACAATTATCTATGTTAAATAAAAATCTACGCCAAACCCTTGTATCACTCATGCAAAGCGCGTTGGTTGCGCGCGTAATGGCTTATTGGTGAACGGAGCAGTTATGGCCTGACACGTTTCAATTGCGTAAATGTGTGTTTGGTTTCGTGCGTTGACGCGTGTCTGCTTCTGGTTGTGAAGATAAAAAAGTGGGTAAAAACCTGGCAACCAAATGTGATTCAGATTCATCTGACCGCCTGTTGCTGACTCGTCTGACAGTCCGCTGATTTATTTCAACTTGACTTCCCGGTTAATCCGCGCGTCAGCGCGCTTTGCGCGGTCCTTGCCAAGAGCAGAGCGAGGCAGAGGGTGTGCCCCCCTGCTCCTGAGGGGTCTCCTCTATAAAAAGCACAGTGAGCTGCTCAGGAGTTGACACAGCTCCTGTGCGCTGCAGCAGTCTGGTGCTCTTGCAACGGAATAAGAGCGCGCAAAGGAGTCTCAACCATCTGGAGACAGACAGAGGTGAGTGAAATGAGACTCAGGATTATTTTCACGGTGTGTTTAAGTTCAGACAGGGCTTTGTATTTATTTGATCTTTTAATCTCCTTCAGAGTTGTTATCCATCATCTTGAGTAGTTTAAGGCAGCTCCTGCTTCCCTCTGCCAGACTTTATTTGCAGCAAATGAATGATTGAGTGACAGTGTGGGTGCTCACTGACAACTGTATCTGTGCCTGTCGTGGATTACACCCATGCCAGTGTTGGCGGGACTCCGTCGCTCACCAAGTCTGCAGCCTCACTGAGCTAATGTCAGTGAGAGGGCAGAAGCCAGACGGACCAAGGCAGCCCTCTGAGCAAAATGGAAAAGTCCACAGTCGGAAAACAGAATCTGGCAGGACAATATCAGCAAGCATCCCTGCGTATAAGTCAGAAGGTTTTGATACGGCTGGTGTTTGCGTTGACACTGCGGTGACGCGAGGAGAGCGTGCACCCTCAGGTCGGATCACTCCGTCTGTCACTCGGGTATAAAATTCAGAAGAGCCGTGAGAAGGGTCCAGGCGGAGACGCTGGTCCGAGTCCAGTGTGAAAAAGGGGGCACGGGGAGAGGAGAAGGGTGTGGTAGCTGAGCTGCCCGCTGGCTCTCAGCGCCCAGAGCTGGCACGGCATGTTGACACAGAACCGGGGCCAGACCTCAAAGCCGCCTGTGCTGCCAGAGGGAAAGAGGTGAGGAGATTCAAGGGTGAGAGCAGACGGCACAAGCTGGAGCCAGGGTGCTCCTGATTCTCTTTGCTCTCATCACATCGGTGATCGGGACTTTAGCCTCTCTTCACTCTCTCTCCTGCTGAAGTCTGCCACGCATGGAGACAGTTGTTAACCCCAGATCTGTCATGTCAGCATCCGACTGATCCAGCTGGTTGCTTTGATTTCGAGGAGAATCAGACGGGAGAAAATCCCAGTTTATTCTGTGGAAAGTCCAAGGCAGCGGGATACCAAAGTTCTCTCCTTAGAGCTGCTTATAATATACAAATCACAGGGAAACTGGACAGATTATTAGCAGTTTACCCCAAAATGCAATGACAGTTTGGTAACAGACTCACATCTCCATACTGAGATGATGTTTCCTGAACCTGTCCAGTGATCTGCTGTTTTTAGTGATGCTCTGAATGAATAAAATGATCAGGAATAAGTGAAGCAACAGCACGTTGGGTAATTCGTTGTAATTTTTCCACTGGACCGGTTGGTAAATCTATCCTCACCCACATTTTGTAATCAGATGACTCACAGGCTGAAATATCCAATGCCATATTTCCTCCCTGCAGGTTGTATCTGGAACTTTGAAACTGCGACTGTCTGCTGTTCGTCTGTCAGCCTGACCCAGACAGCCGAGGTGCCAAAATGAGCTGCGCTGCCACCACCTGGCTTCTCATCCCCTTCCTGCTCCTGTGCGTCACGGGCTCGACTTCCATCGTCCTGCCAGACTCTGAGGAGCTCAGGCAGCTGCTGAGCCGCTACGAGGGGGAAGTGGACCCCGTCGACGGGGGCAACGCTCCTGGCAACAGGACCCGGCGGGCCATCCGATGGTCGGACCGCGAGGAGATCCTCCAGCTGCACAACAAGCTGCGGGGCGGCGTCTACCCCACCGCCTCAGACATGGAGTTCATGGTAGGACAGAACTCCATTATTCAGTGCTAACAGTTGGCTTCAGCTCAGTGTAAACTTCATTTGAATATGTCAGCACCACAGAGCTCAGAAACCAAGCTGGGGATTAGGGGTCGAGGTCTTTTTATGGTGCCTGGAGCTGCTGCTGCTGCTGCTGCTGCTGTAATTAAACCTGTTTTTCTGCTGGAAACATGCAGTAATGATGACGAGCTATTGCCGGCCTGCTGTGCTGCTGCTTTACAAGAGGATAATAATGCTGACTCTGTCCTACCTGCAAAGAACCGACAGAGGGAGGGCCACGTGGAAGCGGAGAGAATTTTTGAGGGTAATTATGGGACAACATGGGCGCATCAGCGGGTGAGGAAGGAAGAGGGAATACGACCGCGATGCAAAGAGGGTTATTGAAAGCCACATGAAGTCGGGAGGAGCAGGGGCGGCCTGTGTGTCTCTGGACGGTGGTCTTCGTGGAATTCATGCACACAGGCAGCGTGTGTGTCCATGCCGCGCCACAGTGGTGTCTGTGTGCGCGTGTGTCTCCGTGACCACCCAAAAAAAAAAGAGCTGGAAATTTACTGGGGAGATGTTCTGTGAGGGGGGCCTCGCTGTGGCGGCCCACGGCCCACCCCCGGAGTCAGGTGTCTTCTCTGCTTTCCAGCCTCCCGTCCTGTAACGTAGAGAAACACACTCAGGAAATGGGGATAATTCAGCTGTGATTGCTGGAGATTTGTGGTGGAGGAGGGCCAGGCGCCAGCGGCTGTGCTCAGATATCACCGGCTAAGGTTGACGTTGCACCCACGACCAGCTTGGCTCCAGAGCGGAAGGCGAGCAGGTTGCAGAGCGAAACCTTTCAGATGCTTTGGGAGCAGATGCTGCAGGCGAGTCGTTAGTGGGCTGTGGTACAAAACAAACCCTTCTTTGACTTCCTGTTTGCAGGTCTGGGATGACGAGCTGGAGCAGTCCGCCACTCAGTGGGCGGAGACGTGTCACTGGGACCACGGACCTCCAGACCTGCTCATGTCTATTGGCCAGAACTTGGCCGTCCACTCAGGAAGGTGAGCTTCGGCACCCTTTTTGTTTTGCATTGTCTCAAACTTCTGCAAAAACCACCGAGGGGATTTCATAAATGGCAACAGTCACTCGCCTCAGATCCCGCCATTTGTTGCTCATTTTGCTCCTTTCGCAGCTGACGTTCTAAATTGGGGAAGTATTTTCCAAATCTTCCTCCTCCACTTCATCTCCCATAAACCGCAGCCATGAGGTGTCCAGTTGCAGCAAAAAAAAATAAACCCTTTTACTCTACTTCTGCCTGAATGGAGCAAAAACATGTTGGTCGAGTGAGTTAGTGTCGTATAAACAGTGTTTGTGAATGAGTGTGTGTCAGAGCGGCCACAACACGCGAGCACGGCACTCCACTGTGTCTGACAATGTGTGGATGCCCTGCCAGGGTTACTTTCCTCCATCCAGGTTTTCCCTTCTTCTCTTCCTGTGACAGCACGTCCTGATGGTCTCCACCCATCCTCCACTCTCCATTTATACGCTCAGCACTTTTCAGTACCATAAAAAGCGATGTTTATAACAAGAGCCGGGCTGTGGAGCTCTGTTCATCTTTGCTATCGTTCTTTTCCTTTTTTAAACCTGATTTAGTGTCTTTTAAACAAGCTGCTGTCAGATTTAGACTCTTTTGAATACCAAATTTAGAGCAAAGAACTGGAAGGACCAAGCAGGTCTGCGACTATCTGGTAGCTCCATCAGGTGTTTCATTGTTGTCCGTGTTACCTCTCTCTCTCTCTCTCTCTCTCTCTCTCTCCCTCTCTCTCTCGCTCGCAGATACCGTTCTCCTGCCTTCCATGTCCAGGCCTGGTATGACGAGGTGAAAGACTACACCTATCCCTACCCCCATGAGTGTAACCCCTGGTGTCCAGAACGCTGCTCAGGGCCCATGTGCACCCATTACACTCAGGTGGGGTAAAAGAAATGACACCCTTTCGACTGAAGTAGTAGTAAAGAGCGACAGTTGTGCGGGGCGAGGGGTCTGAGAGAACTGAGTCTCTCCAGTAAAATCTTGTGAGCCATGAATGACGCATGCACGAATTCACTAACATTTTTGTCTCTAACTTTGCTGCCATAAGAGCATCAAGAATGAAAAAGGACATCAATCAGTTCACTCAATCTATTTTTGAAAAATGTGCTGTACTTTTCTGGTGCTGTACTTTTCTGGTGGTGTTTCCTCGTCTTTGAAGCTCAGAGTTGGCGTATGACAGGTGGTGTGCATATTTCACAGCATTTATGGGCATAGTTGTGGTTTTAAATGGCCACCATGGATACAGGAATATGGTGAAAAACAAGGATGTTCCCAGCATAAATGGACCACCAGAAGAGGAGTGCACGGACAAGACGATGAATGACTCATCAGGATAGAGAAAGGCTGACCTCCCCCCAGACATGATGGTGTGGCTGCTGGGATGAGTCCTCAGACGCATCCAGACTCCTCCCAGTACCTTCACCCTGAAACCTGATCACTGCCATCTGGAAGACATTTCCAGACGCGCCAGTCATCCCTGTTGCCCGTCTGACCTGGATTCTTTCAAAGATGCTGCAGAGAGGATCATGGGGCCGGACCTGAGCATCATCGCCTTGTCTCTGCCTTCTCGCTCGCTGCTGATAGTGCAGAATGACCTGCACGGAGAAGCTCTGGGGCCTCCAGGAGAACACGGACTTGACCCTTCCAGCACACCTATTTGCTGACTCACCAGGTCCACGGACCTCTAAGTATAACAGGAAAATAAGAATGTTCCTAAGAAGGTAGTGTGCACTTTCTGATTAGGAAAATTCTGCTCTCTTTCCAAGGAAATGGCACATCATTAAACTGTAAAGCGCCCACAGCAGCTTTCTGTCCACTAACGTGCTTAATTCTTAACATATTCAGCTGGTTTTCCCACTGGATGGTGTGAATTATCTTGAACTCATCACACCCAAGGAAAATCCCTGTCCATTCACCAATCTGTTGCTTTCTTTTGCATTCCTCTTTATAGCTGGTCTGGGCAACCACCAACCGTGTGGGCTGCGCCGTGCACGTGTGTCCGAAGATGAACGTGTGGGGAGACACATGGGACAACGCCGTTTACCTCGTCTGCAACTATTCCCCAAAGTAAGATCAACATTCCTGCTCTTGTTTGCATTCTTCCTGTCAGTGTGTCGGAGGTTCGCGAGACATTTCTATAAAGTGGCGGGGCTGTTAAAATTCTTCCAGCGGCCAGAATAGAAAAATAATAATAAAGCACAAGGAAAGAAAAATAAAAGCGGGCGGGCGTTAGTTTTTCAGACAGGATGTAATTGCCTGAGAGACAACAGGGGCCGTTTTTATGAGCTTGTGGATTTAATGGCTGCTCGGAGGTTCGAGAGTGGACAAGTACTTCCAAGGCCTTGAGTGCAGCGGCGGACCCATGATTCATTTCCACCTTAGTCAGCCTGTCTGCTGTTCACTTCTGCAGGGGCAACTGGATCGGCGAGGCTCCGTACCGCCACGGCCGCCCGTGCTCCCATTGCCCTCCCAGCTATGGAGGAGGGTGCAGGAATAACTTGTGCTACAAAGGTGTGCGGCGCCATATGGTTTCCTGATCAGGATGCTCAAACGTCGCCCTCCCCGTCTGACCCCGGCTTGTTTGCTCATCTGCAGAGACCGCAGAGACGCAGGACATGAACGAGGTGGAGAAGCCTCAGGTTCCCCCGCAACCTCGCACCACCGCAGTGCCGGCCCCCAAACCCAAACCCAAACCGTCTGCCACCAAGAAACCAGGGTCCAAAACGAACACATCCCGAACGCCGTCCTCAAACGCCTCCAGCGGCACCTATTTTGGTACAAATAATTGCATTTTGATCATTTGGAGGTGGGGTTTTTCTTTTTTTAACACTTTTTTTGTTTCTTCTCAGCTCAGAACATCAAGTGTGAGACTCGGCTGCGGGACAAATGTAGAGGGATAACCTGCAACAGGTCGGACGTCTGTGAAGGTCTCGCTAGCTCCTTTAACCTTCAACATGGACTTGATTTCTGTGTCTGCGCAGGTATAAATGTCCAGCCAATTGCACGAATAAGAAAGGGAAAGTGTGGGGAACTCTTTTCTACGATGTGGTGAGTCTCACAGCTCCCTGCTGTTACTGTTTCTACGCGTCCCTCATGGTTTCATTGTCTCTCCAACGCTGGCGCTTTTACGGTTCCAGCAATCGAGTATCTGCAGAGCTGCGATCCACTCCGGTGCCATTGACAACAACGGGGGACTCGTCCACGTCACGAGGATGGACAAGCAGCCTTTTTTTGTCAGATCCACGAAAAATGGCATCGAGTCGTTCAGGTAGAACGAGCAGGTTAACATAACAACCGATTCCGAGAAGATCTGCCTGGATTTCAGGAAGAGCTGATGATTAAACCAAACCTGTAGTTGTTGTAACACTTCTGAAACACAGTTCCTAGTTCCTTGAGTAATGGTGGATTTCCTCTCCTGGATTCTGACCTTTTACAGTAAACATAGAACCGGCAATGCTTTTCTCTTGGCCAAAGTGGAAGGTAGGTTAAAAAAAAGAAAGATTTGCATGCAGACTGACATCATCCACAAGCTCACATTAGGAACGTCACGTGTCTTCCTCCTCTGTTTCTGTGACAGAAACCACTGCTGACTGCTACACCACCGTGGCTGAAGTCTGCCCCTACCAAAAACCCTCCTCACTCTGTCCAAGGTGACGTTTCTCAACCGAATGGCAGAAAAGATGAACTTTTTTCCCTTTCCATCTCACTATTAATGTCTGATCTGTCCAATCAGATTCTTCTGTCCGCCCGACTGCAAGGCCCAGCCTCCTCACTGGTCACCCGTGATCGGTAATCACATCTACGCAGATGTGAGTAACTCTGGGTCTTTTTAACTACCACTCAATCACAGGTGACATCGGGTCAGAGCCTTCAGCTTTGCTCAGGAGGGGATTTATTGCCATTTAGAGTGACTGCAGTTTGTTAGCCATGGAAAACTGATGGCATCAGATGTGAATATGGCTCATGGAGGGTTGGAGAAATGTGGTAACCCAGACGCAGCCTGGAATATATGACCTTGCCTGGGGCAGGCATGATCTCAGCCTGAAAACTCCACGTCTCATAGGTCACAGGCGCAGAAAACTGTGCCATCCAACTGCTTTAATCATTGCTTACAAATCGTCTACATCTGCGCTTCTGGATATTATTTAAGGCACATTCGTCTCTCGCATGCTAAACATGCACGCCTGTCTCGCCGTCACCATCACGAGTCCTGGGGGGCTGCCACGTTCTCACGGTGTTAATGTGGTTTGCGGCAGGACCAAACGCCCTGCAGATGAGTCTGTTGAGTCCGTTGGCTCATACCAAATGTACTTAACCACGTTAAGCAACGTCACACACCCAGGTGATGCAAGAGAGCCAGAGCTGGGAGAAACGTGAGTCATTCGGCCAGAAGCGTCAGAGGGAGTTCATGCATGTGCCCTGTGTTTAGACTGCTGCTCCAGACTGCTGATAAGAGTTGACGCTGACCAATGTGATAACGCCTGTCTGTGAGCTACTGCAGTGATCCAGAAAATTGCAAAGCTATTACAATGTCACAGGCTGCACGTGTTCACCCATAATGCCACAGGGTTCCAGCGTCTGTAAAGCGGCCATCCACGCAGGAGCCATCGGTGTGGACGGAGGTTACGTGGACGTTCTGCCACTGGACAAGAGAAAGAACTACGTCGGCGTTCTGAAGAATGGCATCCAGTCTGACAGGTACCCCTTCTTTTTGGTTGCCGGGATCCATTTCATTGAGTAGTCATGGTAACAGTTGGATGTTAACATGTCAAATGGAGTGTATGGGCAGTAGAGTTGGAGCAGTAGAAGAAGTCTCACCTCAGTGTTGTCTGAAAAAGACAGCAGCATCCGTGTTTGCACTGCTCCTCTGTGTGACAGCTTCCTTCAACGAGAAGCCGTTTGGCAGCTGTAAAAACTACACCGCCTCCCTGCTTTTTAATGCAAGTTGAGCGTGAGATCCCGGGGAAGTGTGGGAATTCGTTTTTTTCCCCCCTAAAAAACACATGTATGAGCACTACAAATCTGCCACTGTGGAGAGCAGAAAACAAGCACACACTTTTTCAAGTTTTTTGGGTTTTTTTTCACAAAGTATTTCAAAGTTATCGAGATTGTGCAGCTGAATAGTTGCAGGAGGTCAAAACTTCCTGGAACTTTTGTCAGAGAGGTATTAAAATACAGGAAAAGTGCTGTTAGAGGTTATATAATGTATAGGTGTGGAATAAAATTTACTCAGCTCAAAATGAATGTTTTGAGCTGAATGAATGCCAGTTGGAGTGTGGTGAATCGAACCTTCACGAGGCAAAACACAACATTTTTCTGTGAAGCGAGAAAAAAAAAGATTTCTAAGAAAAAAAAAATCCATCCCTGTGTACCCACCTTCACATCTCCTTTAATGCAGTGGGAGCTCACATGACACGTGTCTTTGGCGAGGAAGCCGCTGCGGTCGAGTTGCATGCATGTGGGGTCGTAAGAGTAATGTTGCGGTCACGGTGTGTGGACGGGCCACACAGTGGATCCGTGCTTACTTTACCAGAACCTTTCAACTGATCGGGCAAAGTGCTGAGTGGCTGGATAATCCAGCTGTGTCCTGCTGGAGGCATCGGCATGGAGGGAGGGGGTCAGTAAGCTGCGGCGCCGCGCGCCAGCATCACGGCAGCCCGGACAGCTTGGACCGGGCTCTGTTGCTGTGGAAGTAATCACAGCCTATCTGGTTACTTGGCGATGGAAACGCTGTCAGCCACTTAGTCATCGCATTGCTGTGCGCACGGTTGTTTTTGAGCGGGTCCCAATCGCGCAGGCTTCTCCTGATTATTGATTGTGGCAGATCTTCAAGGTCTTTCCACTAATGAGCTAATTACAAAGTCATCATATTTAAGACATGCGGTAGCTGGAAAATGTCAGCCTCAGAAATCCCCCTGACTCTGAATCATACTGTCGGTGTGCCAGCTGGTGGATGCTGGGAACACCACAACTGTGTACTTTTTAATTTATTTTGGCTGCAGAAAGATTGGGCAATAGTTGAAACCAGAGTGTGGTGGGTAACGGCCATTGTGCTTGAAAATCTATTTATTTGACTTGTATACGGGGAAGTACCAGCGAACGCAGGGTCTCCTGGCCTCCGGGCCTCCAACGGGGGTGGTTTGGAGCCAGAGAGGAATTTTCGGGCTGTACTTCCACATAAGTCAGCCAACATTGTACATGTAACAGCATTGAATAAATGTGTTTAAATGCCGTTTTCTGTTTTCTGTGCTCCGTCTCTGCAGCAAGAACAACGCAGACGGAGGCTCTTTCAAAGTCTTTGCTGTGAGGCAGTGAGACATTGGGCTCCCAAAGCAGTCACCTCACCCTCCAGAGAGGAGCAGGAAGAGCCTGCAGGCTGGCTTCGCCGGCTGGTGGTCCACCTCTTATGCCTTCGGTGGAAACCAAACGTCCCGTCAGACCGATAACCAGATTTATTATTACACTAACTTTCCAATTCTTAGCACCGAGTCAATGTTTATAGCCCCAGTCATATGTCTATCCCTTATATGTACTCACTTTGTGAATATAGAATGTTTTTTTATTATCATATGATGCATTGAGCTGGTACAGAAAGACATATAGTACAATATGTTTACATCAATGTTGTTAACAATAGCTTAACTTGGTTTTCATCCACAGGAATGTATACTGGTCACACTGTTCATATTTTGCTGGTTTTAAAAATGGATAACCGTATATTAACCTTTAAAGGTTTATTCTTTTTGCGTCTGCACACCTGGTGGCTTCTTGCTCTCTGATTGTGAAGCCAAATCTAATTTTTCTTATTGCTTTCCAACGGCGCGCTCGTCAAAGTTAGACCAGACCTGTTAGGCAGATACAGAGGAAGAGGAAAGGGTGTGGTAGGTGGATGTGGGTCCAGGCAGCGGGCACTGCTCTGGGAAGGTGCTGCCTGGCACTCCGGTGCCAAATGTGGAGGGGATTTAGTTACAGAGCTAGGTCGCTGAGGTTCACCGTGTGGCACAGGATCGCTGGTTTATTTGTTATCATGTATTTATTTTTGCTCACTGCTTTTTTTCCTGGTTTGTCTTGTTTCTGTGAATTATAAATGCTAAAATTGTCCTCTCCCCACCTGAGACTGCAGAATGTTCAATCCAAGAGTCTGACAATGTTCAAGAGGAGGAAGAGTACTCTTGGGTACTGGGCCGAGGTCCGCTAGTCTCAGCCATCGCCCCAGATTTGAATGTATAAATCCTATCCTAGACATACCTCCTATACATAATAGAAAAATTTAATCTCGTTAAACACACGTAACAAATCCCCAGCCAAGAACACAAAAAAAAAAAAAAGACACCATCTTTCTGCCAATTTCAGACTTATCTCACTTATCTCCTCATTCTACCTCAGCCCCCTTGCTACGCCAAGCACTTGTCTTTTGTACTAGTAGATTTATATTTGGAATAATTAGGTTCTGTATAGTTAAGGGAAATGTAAATACTTGTTTTGGAATAAACCTTTATGTAGTAATATGTGATAAAATTTGTGAATATGTTTTAAATTTATAAAGGTGTTGGATGGAGTTTCTTTTTTTTTTGCACAATTTGAAAATAAAGTATGACTTATTAAGCAAAGGCACATTTATTTTTCTTTAAACTATGCACCCCTGGAGTACCTTTACAAGTGTGTTGGTTCTAATGAGCATTAAAAAAGTCCTTCTTAAACAGCCGTATATAGTAATGATTATAAAACACAGAATGTTTCTGGGACAGCGAGCACAAAAGTATAAAACAACATTCAATAACATGATTAAACCTCATTAAATCAGCTCTAACCAGGCTGGACATTGTGTGTGGGTCATGCATTATTATTGAAATGCACTCCAGGGCCACCCAAGCTTTGCCAGTTATCTTTGGAAACGTCAGCCACCACCATTGCAGACTGGCTTTGCTTCTGGAGGAAGTGCAATAAGTTACATTCAAAGCCCACATATGCGCTCTGCCAGTCAGGCCTGAGGTTATGGCGGAATGCTTTCAGAGGGAAGACAGAAACCTTTGTAATTTCTCCTATAAACTCCAGGGCAGGATTCTCGTTTACAGCTGAACGGGTCACGTGATGAGAGCCCAGTACTCACAGCGGCCATCTTCATACCTCCGTAACTCTGGGGCTTTTATCAGATGATCTTTCTCACTTTAGCTCCGACAGTTCCTGCTGAACAGCTGCAACGATGACTCACGTTGTCAGTGGTGATGAAGGCTCCTACTCACTCCGTAAATCCCCGGATTGCTCTGAGAAACAGTGCTGAGGTTCGGTCCAACTCTGAGTTTTCCTGTCCTTATAAGAGGTTCCACAAGAGCGTGTTATTAAACAACATTTCATGGAACTAATGATTTACTGGTTCTTTTGATTAAAGCCTGTCAGGTGTTATCGTAGGTATCACTGGCAGAGCCTGGTAAGGGCTCAGCCACACACGGCAAGGTCACAGTTAGTGCTGAAGTTTCAATAAATGAGATTTAACACACGGAGGAAGTAGAAAGCCAAGCTGCTGAAGAGAAACAACAACGCAGAGGTTCATGGCCAAAACCAAAATTGGAGACACACACAAACAACAGTATCATCTCTTCCCATCACTAAAACATGGATCATCAGGACATTGCGACGTCAAGTAGAAAACATTCCTTCCAAGATGAAGGGAAAAGAGATGGAACACACACGTCAAAGAAACACTTAAAACTTGCGGCTGAGCTAACTGGGCCATTATCAAGGCAGCAAAGAGGACCAGAACTGCCGTAACACACGGAGACAAAACCCCACTGTCATGGGTAATGAAACTGTTGACTCTGTCCAATCAGAGATACTATAGAAAAACTGAGGAGGTCTTTATCTTTTCAAAGTGAACAACCACTAATCTGCCTCTTTTTCTCTGAAAAGTTGTGGAATACAAATCACAGCGGTTATCCTTTTGATTTCACGATTAATCTCACATCCAAACGTGAACTCCTGCTGCTCCTGGAACATCTCAGCGATGTTCACATCACTCCTTCTTGCTTGTGTTATCACACCCCTTCTTTCCTGCCAGATGTTTTATCCCTCACTCCATCATTCCCTGAAAGAAGGAAAGCTCTAGGAAGAGCAAGACCCCCATTCCACATCTGTTTGGACAACAGTGCCAACAACCGCACTGTCCAGATGCAACGCACAGGCCAGTTCCTGCTATGACTTCACCTGTCATATAGTTTTCTTTCCCATGGATTTGAATCTGACCAGCGAAGATCTGATTCACCAGTTCCAGGCTTAAGCATGTGTTTGCAGCAATATTTTAAAAAAATGTGCTTCTGATTCCTTTAGACAGAATCTTGATCCCTGGATGTAAACGAGCGCCTTATAGGACCACAATAATCAAAATTTAAAGGCGGAGTGAAAGAAAACAGCCAGCATGGATGAAGTTCAGCCTTGGGAAAGTTTGAATTGTGGCCATTGTCCCAGTGAGCTGAAGCTGCTGCCCAGTTGAGGTTAGGCTCCGTGTCACGTTTGCTCCGTCAAGAGATAAGACTAACAGATAAGTTATTAGCATGGAGCAATCGATCATGAGGACAAATTTGGCGCTGGAGACCGAGGCGAACCTAAATAAACGCAAACTGAGAGAAAAAGAAGTATTTAAAAAACCCTGACAAGGTTAATCTTATTTGACCTTCAGCTGTATCAAGGGTAATTAAGATGCTCTTCTTTCTGCATTTATGTTCTTCTATTGACTGCATGTTTAAAAAGGGCATAAATGGGTCAAACGCTGTCTTGAATTATAATTTAAATGAGTCATGACTTAGCCAAAATAGTGATCACGCTGTATTTTATCCACTTAAATCCTAATACATGAGCATAGTTTTAATCTTGCTTCATCTGACCCCAATCTTGTCAATGTTCTTCAGTGCACGTGTGGTTCTGGGCTCCTGGTTCTTCAAACAAATGTGTGATTTGTTTGAGTTGTGTGTTTCCAATCATCCCCAGCTTTTTAATTGTTCTGTTGTTGTGGAATGGTCGTGTGTTGTTGGCGTCTTATCCTTCTGCACAAATCCACCCGAAAACTATCAGTCAAGTTTGTAACTGACGTTTAAAAGCATGGTTACTGTGCCAACTCCGGCTCCAGATTCAGAACACGGCCAAATGTTTCTCAAATCATCCATGAATCCGGCCCAACACGCACAGTCAATCCATCCAAACTGTGCACAGCCTTTTCAATTATCATTCAGTTGAAAACACATCTCTCAGAGGTAACAACGGCAGCGACATCACACTCAGAAGCTGAATTTACAGAATTAGAACGGTCTTTAGTTGCACACCTACAGAATGATGCTAGCAACTTCTGTCTGTCCTGCTGCTGGTTCTGCTGCTGGTTCTGCTGCTGGTTCTGCTGCTGGTTCTGCCGCTTATGGCTATTGGTCACATTGTCAACCTACTCGGATTCTTGTGTCTGGACACTGTGTTTATTCATTGTGCACAAATATGATGCATTTGCAAAGCTATGAGGGTGTCACTCCCCTCTTGACCTTGGCTTGAGTTCTGTTTGAACCCTGATAACTGGTATTAATCGAATAACTAATAACCTGATGCAAAATGGGAGATTCCAAAAACCCTGGTTTACATGTTTCAGTCCATTTATCAGGTTTCTTTTGGCGTACGTACTTATGACCGAAGTGAACTAAAAGCTGCAACGTCCTGTTATTTTCCAAACATCTGTCTTGTGCACGGTGATGTCTAAGGTCAGCAGTCTGGAAACGCAGGCTGCAGCTCTTCAGTCCAGTGATCAGACACAAAAGCCTGACCACAACAACAGTCAGCACTTGTTTCAAGACATTTGCATCCGTATGAATGAATTCAGGAGTAGAATTCACTGATATGATAATGACTGGAAAATCTAAAGCGCTTTCACTGAACTACCATAAAAAAACATGTTTTGAGTGAGCGCATGAAGTTAAGGAGTGTTGCGTTTGCCAGTGCAGCCAAAAAGAAAATAAAGTATAGACTGGTTGCACGGAGCCAAGGTGGAGGCCAGGGTCCAGGTGCAGCCAGTTAAATCAATAGAACTTCAGCTCCAGCCAGCAAAGACCTGCAAACATGAGAAGAGCACAGAGGGGCCAAACATCAGCCTCGTGCTGGCGTCTCAGGTCAGAGGTGGACAATCCTGACTGGCGAGCAGAAGTCTGAGGGTTGTGTACTGTGGTTAGTTGATTTCCACAACAGTCTCATGACGATGACTCAAAGAGTTCCCATTAGTGCGATAATCAGTAAACCGATCCAAATATAAACATCCCATTATAGATGCGGTAACAGCGAGGAGCACGCTCTCCAACCTGTTTTGATCTCCACAATTACTGTCGGCGGAGTCGGCCTGTAATCGCGTCACCGCACGTCGCTCGGCTGGCTCTTTTGTCTCTCCCTCCTCCTCCTCTCCTCCTCCTCCTCCTCCTCCTCAAACATCCGCTGAACTAACAGCAGTTCAACACTGACACAAGTGGACCGTTAAGATGAAGTAAACAAGGCTGGAGTGGCTGCTATCGTCTGCTGTTATCACCGAGCAACAACAGACATGGCCAGCCCGAGATCATGGGAGCTTCGTTTCACATAATTTGTTTGATATCCTCTCATTTCCTCACCCTTCCATAAATCAGACTGAAAGAAAACTAAACAAAATGTGCTGTGATCTTCAAAAATAAAAGATTTTTGCCTCAACTAGTATTAGAGTTTATTATTTTTTAGAAGGTGGGACTGGTCCTTTGTCTGAGTCGTGATTCCTAAGCAAAAATGTCCAGCTATACTGTGTATTACAAACCTGTTTTCAGATTTTACAATGTGTAGTCAATTACTGCATAGAGAGGGTTTTTTTTTATTGTTGTATAACTCCGCTGTCTCCCTCACCACGTGTCAGCATACGAGTGGATCCTGGAAAAGTCATAAATCACCTTCAAGCACTTAAGTTGTTTCAGCAATACGAGATGAAAACATGTTAAAATTGAAGTGCTATTGTAGCTGATGGAAAACTTTATGCTTGCCTTCCCACTGCTGAGGAGAAGACTGGATTCAGTAGCGGCTGAGGTCGTGATGCAGAGGCCTTTACCTTTACGCCTCGCAGACTTGCCCAGGTAACGTTTCAATAGTATGTTTGGGTGGGATCCTGCAGCTCTGATGTATTCCTTTGAAGCAATGTTACTGTGTAAAATAGTGTTAGGCCAGGTTTCAGCACTGATCTGATCCCACTTTCCTGAGTGACACAGCAGATTATTGTGTCCCCATGCTGACACAGCTCACCGTGATGCCTCTTTAACCGAGGGGAAATGTATTCATTAACTGTGTTAAAGTGGTAATTAATTAGCTGCAATGCACTAATTGTGATACAGGCGTGTGCCCTGTTTACCCAGTTGTTGGAGAATGCATTTGTGTAGGAGAAAAAAGTGTACAACAGGAAAATGTGCTTCGTCTGAACAAAGCTGAAAGGCCAACGCAAGTTGAGCTCCCTCTGTCGGCAGCAAAGGGAACACACCCGTCCGTCAGTTTAGATTAGACAACACTGTCAAAGGTACTTTTAATCGTTAATCGTCAAATCTTTACATTCAGTTGGGTATTTTAAACCATAAAATGGGATGAATGAGAGGACTGACAACTGAGCTCTGCTTGCAAATAAGCAAATGTACCACACGGACCTGGAAAACGAGGCCTCACATCTGCCTCCCAGGTGCAGACTCTGGCAGCAAAACCACTCTGGATGTTTTAGCTTCACTTTTGTGCAGGTTTTTCATTTCATTATTAGACTGACGCTAGTTCTACTTCCAGAAATCTGGGTCTGATACACAGTGGCCTGGTCACAAAACATAAAACCTAGTAAATGTTTGAATTTGAGCTCCTGAATGGGGCCATTTTGGACTTTACCCAACCTTAATGTAGAACTACAACATGCAGTACCAAGGCAGGCACACTATTAATCATTAAAATCAGAGAAATGCTTGTCCAAAAATCCTCTGGTTGAGACCACTTTTCCCATGTTGCTGATGTCAGGGGCTCACGTTCAACAACGCTGGCACCGAGCAGCCTGTGCCAAGACAAATGTCAGCCTCGCCGTTCACCCCAGTTGTCCCGATTCCTGACCGGGTTCCCTCGTAAGTTGTGGAGCAGTGCGGCAGAGGTGATGGGAAAGGTTTGGTTCCCAGACCAAAGAAAACCTCTTTTCCCCGGAGAGTGGGACAGCAGCAAGGAAAATACTCTAATGTGAGTACGATTTAATAAAAAGGAAATTGTTCCCACATTATATCACCTTTGCTCTGAAGTATTGCAGCATCAGTGAGTGTGGTGAATAATTCAGGTCACATTTAGGTTCCATCTGAGGGTCAGACAGCCATGATGGATGTGTGCTGTTTGCTCTCTCTGCACAATTACGCACCACTTTGTATAAACAGCTAACCCATTCTAAAGGAATGTTTCTCTGGCCTTTATTTCACACAGTTGTCCTGTATTTGATCATGCTGTAAAGAATAAACCATGAATGTAAATGACAGTCACTAATTACGGAGGAGGCCGTATTTACAAGTGCAGTTCAGCTTGAAATCTGGCTCAGACAAACGGTCTAATGTGGGAGAAAATAGCTGAGGGAAGCAACAGTGTGTTTACGTCTTTTCAAGAACCATGAATCAGGTTTTGGGAGTGGTGGCTGTTCCTGAGTTAGCCACGCTAAGATCAGAGCTAACCCACTTACTGACTTATGGCGTTATTACAGTGAGAGCTCAGGCTGCTGAAGCCTTGCTGACAGGCTGCTGGCACTTGCGGGCTCTGGGGGCCCGGCAGGGCCCAGCGGGCGCCACTTTCAGTTGCCTTCCTGGAACTCATTAGTCTAGAATGCTGCTGTCACGGTGCACAGCATCGAGCAGGGTGCTGTATTCTTCAGCGAAAGCCCCATTGTACTGCTCTGCCAAAGTCAGAGAAAAGATAGGACAGCATGCACATTTATCATACTGCTGGCTTCTGTCCTGTCTGAATCAGAATGTGACCTCTGTTCAAACAGGGAACGTAAATGAAAGCAGGCTTTTGGGTTATTTGGGTTGTGGGTCTCGTGGATGGGTCGTCAGTCCATCTTCTAGCTGTGATGTAACAGGGTATTAGTTGAAATGTGAGCTGTTATCTCATAAATACTGTGAAGCCCATGACCCTATGGACCATATGCAAACCCACACCTTTGGCTGGAGCCTGTGCTGGTCTGGAACAGAAAGAGAAGAGGTTTCTGGAGTCCTGGTAGTTGTTGAGAACTTCACGGCTTCCACCTGCAACAACAGGGCAGCTTGAGTCCAGGGGTTGAGATCAGATGTCCAGGAGTTTCGCTCTCTCCTCTCAGTGGTTCCCTCCTAAAAAAGAGAAGGATGAATGAAATGTGCAACACCTCTGTTTCTGTGACACCAGATTCACTGTGGTAGAAACTTACCCCTGACCTATCAACAGGTCAAAGGACACATCAGGAGGCCCAGCAGGAGGACATATGAATATGAAAGGTGACAAACTGGAAACTTATTACTGAAGATAAACACTCTTATGCCAAATGAGGTATTCGTTCATGACATCTGCCAGTGCATCCTGATTCCATCTCTCCATTCCAGTCCTTTCCAGAGTTTAGAGCCTTTATTTAGCACTGGCAGCTCTGGTCCTTTTGTGGATTTTACTAGAAGCGCCCCCCTCTGCCACCCATCGTCATCACTCTGTCTGTCGGTTTAGTGTCAGGAGTGATTTTGTAAAACAGGAAGATGAAACACTTAAATGTGATTTCTCTCCATCCAGTTAAGTTTTTTTTAGTGTGTGTGTGTGTGTGTGTGTGTGTGTGTGTGTGTGTGTGTGTGTGTGTGTGTGTGTGTGTGTGTGTGTGTGTTTCTGCCATGATTAAATGTAATATTGTGACCTCCGCCAAGGGAGGAGGTCATGTATCAGCCGGCGTTTGCTTGTCTGTGAGTGTTAGCAAATAAAAAATTTGAAAAGCTATGAATTTATGATATATATGTATGATATATTTATGATTTTAATGAAAATTTCAGGAAATGTTAACAGTGGGACAAGGATCTTCCAAAGATCAAAGGAGACAAAATGCCAGATCATTGCTTTTTCTTTGTCAGACAACCAACCAAATCTGTCTCTCCTCAGCACCAAATCAAACCTCTTCCTTTGTTTTCTTAATATAGTTTATGTGATTTAAAACCTGCAAATATTTTCCATATTTCTGACCGATGGAGGCATAGGGTGCGTTCCCTCTATTTGCCTTGTTATGTTTCCAAGAATTGTGGGTAACCATCGAAGGCTGGCACTGAAACGCAGTGTTGACAGTTTGTAGCAGGTTATGTGAGTTTGTTTGAGGACAAAATTATCAGAGTTTCACTTTCACCAGTCTTCACATGGGTTGTGTACTGGTTCAGCAGTACTGGTCCAGCTGCACTGGTCCAGCTGAGCTGGTCCAGCTGTACTAGTCCAGGTGTTTTGGTTCCTCTCGTCAGCTTCCCTCCATGTCCTCGTCTGCTTCCTCCCCTCAAACCTCAGCTTTTTTAAACTTCACCACGCAGCTCCTCTCTCCCACTCTGTTTTTGTGTGGAGGGTTTTTTTTGTCTGGGTTCTTGGAAGGTGTACTGGGAAGACATTCAACTCACTCCTCCTCCTTTCAGCAAACACAGCTGGTACTGCGTCCCCAAACCACCCCTCTCCGTCTGAGGCCTTTTTGCTCTCGACTCCTGCAGCCAAACAAACCATGTAGGTCAACAGGGCTGTGGCGGCCGTGGTCAGTTAAAATCATCTGAGGACATGGCTCCAGCGCGTTACCTTCAGCATTCTTTACAAGGATAAATCAAGTTACAGTTGTAACAGTGCCTAGCTATGACTGATAACATGACAGAAAGGCTAATTACGTGAGCTATGTTGTTGCAGTGGCTGAGAGAAAAACTTTAATGCACTAAAAATTGAAACTATTAACTTTAAGAGAAGCAGAACAACTTACTAAATAAACTGTTATATTGCATGCTGAATGGTTCTCTGTGAAATCTACATTCTGAAAAATGTATCCGAGCATTTGATGTATCGATAACATCAAACTGGATTTTCGTTAACGTATCAGTAAAGCAATTATTTGGTTTTGTTCCTCTTCAAATACTTTCCTCTTTGATTGCTTTGATGTCACTCACATAACAAACCAGGCCCTGGAACGTCAAACTGCTACAATGGAGACCTAAACATCCCATAAAAACACACTAAGAGTTTGTTTGGAGACTAAAACCTGATGATAAAAGGACTCTGAGGTTGTCTTATAACTTGTATTTGCTGGATGGAGCCTGCCCAGCTTTTGGTGAGGATCATTTTAATGTTGCTTTTTATAGTTGGCCAGTTTTTGTCTGCCTCTGTAAATTTAGTGGGTCAGCATTTATTGGAAGGTACAGTTTACTGTTCTTGAAGCAGATGTTCCTTTTGTTCTTGCCATGAAGTCTCCAAGTCTGCAAGCAACAGCAAGCACATCCAGGCTCTGTCCTTCTCTTTCGAACAATTTCAAAAGACTTGTCCTGAACTAAAGGCCAAGTGGCATTAAATAACACAAGTCTTCAGCTTTAAGTCAAGAGTGATGGTGGAGGAAATGATCAGCGGGCTAACTCAGGGGTTATAGGCCGAGTCACTTAATGGACACACCCCAGTTTCTAGATAAGTCATAAAACAGTGGCCATGGAAAATCTGGTTTATTTTAGTATTAATGAGCACACCAGTGTCAAGACTATGTTTAACATCCAGTTAAAAACTCCTCCATGTTGGCCTCGTGCTGTCCCCCGGATTCAGAGCAGAGGACACAGATACCTACACAGATATGTCTAATGTTGGGATAGGAGATGCACTTGACAGCTTGGCCATCTTTGGCTGCTGTCTGAGGTGAAGAACACCTGGATGGTGGCCTCAACACGTCATCAGTTACCTTGTGTCTTAGTTATTATGCTGCAGCGTTCCAGATGTGAGACACGTGCCTGAGGTTGCTGACCATTCAGAATAAGGTTTCCAGTTCCAAACATCGGAATAATCACATTCCCAATATGTTTCCTAAAACACTTTTACATGCATTAATAACATTAAATGTTCCCAGATCTCCATGTGCTTTCTTGGGGTAAACCAAGATCTTTCTGCCACCATAAAGACCCATCATGTGGTTCATGTATGAGGTCATAGATGTAAAGTGACATGAGGCCAGCGTGTTTATATAGATTGGCAGGGGTAGAAGCAGAGCACATAATGAGTAATCACGCATATGGAATTACATGTTGTTGCATAACAAAGTGGTATTCCTTCATATGCAGATGGTTGTTATTATGCGCAGGCGAGAGTAAAGGCCTGATTCTTCTGTCTGTTTACAGCATTTAATGAAACACCAAATTAATCTATCAAACTGAAGCAACTAACTAAAAACAGACGTGATTTCAACATTTTGCCATCATGTTGATTTAAGCCAGTGACTCCTCATCACATCACTGTGACTCAAATGATCCACACAGATTATTTCAGTTTGTCGGAAAAGATGTAGTTGTAGATTTCATGGAGATCGTGTTACTGTAATTGTGCTATTCTCTGAAAAATATTGTTGAAATGGGGCAGCATGGTGCAGTGATTAGCGTTGTTGCATCGTAGCAAGAAGGTTCCAGATTTCGAGTCTCCTGTGGGCCAGAGGAGTGATGTCAAGGAGAAGTTTGCATGAACAGTCATTTCTTAGATAGATAGATAGATAGATAGATAGATAGATAGATAGATAGATAGATAGATAGATAGATAGATAGATAGATAGATAGATAGATAGATAGATAGATGACAAGTTATTAATTAATTAATACACTTTGAACACAATGACAAAAAATGAAGAGGTAAAAGTATTCTATCAAAATTTGTATGATGTCATTCTTTTCCTGATACATCTGGAACAATTTGGGTTTGATACAGATATTAACGGTCATGTGGTTATCTGCCGCCCCCTGGTGGCACAGACGGTCTATGGCCACATGTAGAATTAATTTTAAAACCTGCAATTCGGAAAGATTTACCAATAAACACACGACGTTCTTCTGTGTGTTGGACAACACTCCTTCATTAAGTGATATCTCTATAAAAATATAAAGTACGATGCTGTTAACCGTCATATACAGTAGTTTGAATTGATAAAGCTTGAATTTAATTTATTTTTAATGGTGTAATTTGAAGGTGAAAGCTGGCCTCTAGTGTTTTTGATTTTTGTTTAAAAAAAAGGATAAATTATAAATGAATTAAACAATCACTTATTTTAATTAGAGAGTGTGTTTAAATTCACAATCAGAAGTTGTATAAAAAAATTAAAATCCTAATTTTCAAAGAAAATAGCTCCTTCCTCATTTCCGGGAAGCGGCTGGGGCGACGGCGGAGGAATACATGGCGACTGTTCGAACCGTTGGCGCAGGTGAGTTCATGTTAATTAGTTGTTAGTTGCAGCTGTCGAGCACAAACGTGTTTGGCCGTGTTTTGTTCCACTGTTTTTGTCATGTATTAATAACAGACTATTTTAAAATAGGGACATTACGGACTGTGGCGTTTTAATGTGTTAAAGTCGAATGGGGGAGACAGGTGTAGGTGAGTAGACCGGGGCGGAAGCTTTTCATCTGGAAGGCCCTGCATTTAGAAAGGCCTTTGTGAACCCGCCGCCTTCAGGAATCACCCATCTCCTCTTTTGTCCAGCCTGATATTAAAAAGGGGGGGTAAAGGTCGGAATATCAGAGCTGTATTTGCCTGTCAGGGCTGCTGGTTATTACTCAAGAGGAGGAGAGTCCCTGTTTAATTAACGCTTTTAGAGGTCAGTGGCAGGCCGGAGCCTCCTCTCCTCTGGCTAATTTCACATCAGGTGATGCAGGTGCTTAGCTGCATTCAAACAGTGTCTGATGGCTGCAGAATAGTATAAAATGCAGGCGTACCGCACACTGACTGCAGCCTGTAATGTATGTAAATTGCATATTAGTTTGGGGGGATGAAGCAGCTTTAGGGATTACTATTTAACAAGGCAAATGCTTTCTTTGGTCAAAGATCAGTCAGATTGAATTAAGAGATTAGAGAACGGCAGCCTGGCAGTTATCAGGATTTGAGGAGCGGCTTGTTGGTGAAGCTTCATTCAGAAATGGGCTGATTCATCTCAGCGAAGGTCTAATTAGAATGATGGCGGAGGATAAGAATATGAAGGAAACGCTGAGGGATTATCAAATTGATCCCAGAAGCTTCTGATCATCTGTTGATTACTAAAATGATTTTTTTAAACTTTTTTGAGCATGAATGGAAATTACCTGCTTAAATCTCCTAGATCGTTATTATTTTCTACCTTTTCTCTGTTTTCTTTTCCATTACCTCTTCTGTTAAACTGCCATTCACTCCTTATCTAGGGGAAATCTGGGGTGCTGGGCTCCATCCCAGCAGCTCTGGGGGAGAGAGCAGCAGAAATGCACCCTTGGATGGGTTACCACCACACACGTGGACTCACACCATGTTATGCCTGTGAGCATGTGCTCAGGGACCCCCCACACACCTCACACTCAACTCTATAGTCTCATGCACAGTAGCTGTTTTTGCACCTTAGGGTTAGGTTTTCTACAATTTATCAATCTGACTTTGGATCCTGCAGTTTTGAAAAAGTGAAAGACAGCATATGCTTTTTTTCTGGAAAAAAACCAAAACAAATTATAACAAATTATATGTCAGCCCACATATGAGCTTTCCCAGCGCTGATATCCATCATACTTTGGTGTAATAGGATTTCCTGGGTGAGCAGCGCTCTTTCCTTGAATGTCACACTAGGCCGCAGGTCAGACCTACCCTGGCGGTGGCATGCGCACTGCAGCTCTGAGGAGGGGATTGATAGATCATCAAAAGCTCAAAGTCGTGGGGTGACTGCAGGGTAGACTCCTGTGCTCTGTGCGATTTTATCAAGAAGCTTTAAAATGACACCTGAATACCAATTGTCTGAATCCAGATGCATCACCTTAAATACATGCTCTAAATATGCCTGTAGTATGACCTGTTCAGTATAACAATACTAACTTAAACCATTTAAATGAAATAGCACCCCCCCCCCAAAAAAAATAGAGATAAGGAAATAATTAAACAGCGCAATTTTTATTTTGTCCACTAGATGGAGCACGAGCACGTTATATGTATTCAGGGTCTTCTATCTTGCACAGAACGCATTGTGCATCACCAAAGTTGTTCTTTCAGCACTTCCGGGGGTATAGTCTTTCTATTTTAGCTCTGTAAACACAAAAGGGGTTGCGTCTTCTATTTGATGAAGCGGAACAATTAACATAAATGCTAACATGATCCAAGGATTTGTAGAAGCATGAAAATCACACCGGAAGCACACATGACTACCAGTGTGGTTAAACCAAGATATAAACTCAAACAAAAACAGACTGTAATGATGAGGTTTCATCAATGAACAGGACGTAAAGAACCATACCTAAAGAATCTTCTGACTCTTATTCAGGCAGCTTCTGGTCTTAAAAGCAGGTAAGCGCATGATTTAGTGGGGCGATAAAGAGTGGAAAGGTAACAATTCATCATAGAGATTCGCTCACCAGGAGATCACTCGTCATGGAGAGAGATTAGTTTTCCAGATGGACACATAGGTGTGTGTAGTGGTGGAGAATCTGCTCTCTGCCTCTCCGTCACCACACCGCGTCGACAGACAGATGCTTTGAGATGCTTTGGCCTCACGTGAGTTTAGCTCTGTCATCCATCTTTCTTTCAGGATACTAACTTTGTTCTCAGATGTGAACAGGTGAGAAATAATTTAGTGTCTGGTAAAAATAAAGAATTGACTTTAAAATTACACTGTTCTTTCATTCATTCATCCACATGATGACTATTAGGTGAGGATGACGAATAAAGCAGGGAAACTAACAGAAGTGTAAGTGTAAAGAATGTGGGGCTATTTAGCGTGCTAACACACAATTATGTTTGGGTTTGTTTAGAAGAAAAAGAGTCAAAAGTTACATAACATTGATTCTGTTTCATGAGATCCAAAGTAAGGGACCTCTCCTTCCTCTCCTGACTGAAACCTTATAAGTTTGAATAGTTCCAGTCGCTCCGCTGTGGCCACTGAGCATCACAGAGGGTCCAGAACATTTCTAAAAGGTTCCTTCTGATTTAGGATGACAGAAGGGGGGCTTTTTTCTTTTTCCTGCAGTTTCTTTCTCCTGAAGCATCTGTAAGGAGTTCTGCTTCATTGTCTCATTTTCTGTTAACTACTTCTTTTTTCCTTCTCACTGACATGTGAAGAACATGCTAACTCCACACAGAAGGGCCAGAGTTAAGATGGTAAGGCAATCCTCCATAGTGACGGAGCACATTGGCAAAGGCAGCGCTGTTGCAGCCATTATGCCCTTTCAAGAAAACACCTGAGGTCATGGTGTCGCCGTGACTCAGAGGCCGAACATCGTCATGCGCGGTTGATTAGGATGAGATGTGGACTGAGCAAAACCTCTGCTAACAACAGCTGCTAAAGGGCGTTTAATGCGCGAGAAGCTCTTCTGCCTGTCCCCTTGTCTGAACCAATAAAGCATATCAGTGCGACCTTCTCTGGGTGCTTTCATGTGCCATCCATCTGTTTCAGAGACGCTTTCTGTGATGCAAACGAGCAAAACCAACATCAGCTGAAATGTTGTATTTATGGGATTCTGCAGTTTGAAGCAGTATTCAACATATTTGCTGTATATAAAACCTTAGTTGAAATTTTGTTCCTTTTTTTCCTTCCTTTTTTTGAGGCCTCAGTGTGACCGCAAAATATAACCAAAAGCATACAGTGTACTGTGAGGAATGATTAAAAAAACATTCCTTTTCCAAGGTTTTCTCTTTGAACAAGCATTATAATTAAAACCACTTGCTTCTGAACCTGTACTTAATACTTCCCATCAGTCACATTTTTGGGATTATAGACAGCACCAATGAAAATCAAAGGCTAAATGGAACATGCAGATGTTTGAACAATGCGGCTCGTTTTATAGCTATCACGACTTTTTAGTCATTTTGAAAAATTAAGTGTCATTGAAACGCTTTGCCAAGTCCACTTAACAATAAAGATGTCGTTTATTAGAGGATAAAAGACGATACTGGCCTGCACATTAGTGGGAGAGCACTAAAGGGGAGTTAAGAATGCGTTGAGAAAACTTTTTATCACTTTCAATTATTTTTTCCAAAACTGTCAAAGAAACTGGAAAAAGAGAGAGGATATTAAATAGCTATCCATCCATTTATACAGCCTCGTTATTTAAAAGGTGGAATTCTTTAATGCTTGATTATTTTGAATGAAAGCAATGATAGAAGAGGTCATATAAATGTGATTAAACATCATCAATGTCAACAGCACAACTGACTGAATTCGCACATTCATCTCAGCAAAGCCAGTAAACTGGCTGGCCTTCTTTCATTTCTAATTGGAGCATCCCCTAGTGGTAGACACCGATTTCATGATTAAACAAACCATGATTCTGGTGTCAGAGGTCATCACTGCTGAGTGTGAATTCAAACCACCAAGTCACCATGAGGATTCAAGCACAATAATAGCAGCCTTTTCAACAACATTTCTAGGAACATTTATTTTATCTGCCTGGATAAAAGAAATCCCTGGTAATCTATGATGTTTGGGTTTCTACTGCAGGCCAAAGTTCTGAAACATTTATTCAAAGCAGACCGCTGATAAATTTCTGGTAGAGAGGTCGGACACCCTGCGACCGTTGGAATCAGCTCGTTGTAGCCTTGCTTAAGATTCTTCAGCTTTCACATTTCTTTCTGGCTTGTGTCCCACATTGAGCTCCACCAACTAATCGGCTATTCTTACATAGACTCTGTGTTGGGTCGCTGACAGGAAGGACCTCTGAAGATGCTCAAAGAGCCTGGACCTCAGCATCTGTCCACTTCTTGTAGCTTCTCTGCTTTGCTCCATTTTTCCAAATGACTAAAACAAAGTCTTATAGATTAACTAACACTAGCATAGTCCACCAATCAGCACACAGCCCCACCCCTCAAGCTTTCCAGTACATCGGAAAAGTCTTGTCCTCCTGCCAGGTGCTTTGGAGTTTTGGGGAAAGCTAATTTAGGTGAGTATGCACCAAGATTTTTCAACATCCTGGGTGAACGCTGAAAGTTCCGGTTTCTCACATTTATTCACGTGACCTGGTAAAACCTTAAATCATGTCTAAAGTGCATCTATATTTATACAGAGAGGGGACTGTCTTGTTCACTATTGTAGAAAATAATAATAATAATAAAAAAAAGAAGCAATTCCTCTGTCTTTTTGAAAAAATGCCTAAGATGAGAGAAGGAGCAGCTTGCACTGTAATCAGTTCAGTTATGGGTTTGGTTGTTAAGAACTTCTACAAAGATATAAATATTGTCTGTCTTTACACTGTTTTTTAAATTAACCCTGACTCTGAGCCCCCTGGCAAACCTTCAAGGGTTAATAAAAGGAAAGAAGAGGGAAAAAAAGAAGTGAGATGTCTCTGCAAGAAAAAAACAAGGTATGAAAGTAATATGTTTCCTTTTTAAGATTTTGGCATATTTATGGGGCTTTGCTGCAGAAACGGACCTTTGTAATGTTATTTGCAGAAAGCACACATTGTTCGCATCAGGCTGGCCACAGTCGAGGGCGAGGCCGTGCGATGGTGACCTCGCAGCTGAAGGGGCGACCCGGGCTCTGCGTTTGTGAGAGCTCCACACCATTAATAACAGAACCTGGCTCGGTGAAGGCCTGTCCTGAAGCTGGTGCGAAGCAGCCGAAGGCACCTGCAAAACAGGACATGATGCAAGCACTTTCCATCACAGCGAGGGGTTTCAGGCCCCATAGGGTCCCTCAGCGTGAGTCTCTCCTGACTGTAAACAGAGATTATTGCCTGAATCATCATGATAGTCAGTTATATTTAAAATGTCCCTTTTTTTCCCCAGGATCAGTCTTGAACATTCATTCTTTTTTAAGTGAAACTGAATGATAATAAGTAAAACATGGTATAAAATCTGAGTGTAACAGGTCAGGTGACCTTATAGGACGCCTGTCCTGAGCCCAGATGTCATCGACTCCTAGGGCTGAGTAAGACCAAAACCTGGCGCGCTTTCGCTCTCCTCTCCCAAATGTGAAATAAATAAAAGGAAAGGAACGGGCCGCTCTCCCGACTGTACCTTTGGTCCCTCACTCTTTGTTAAAACCATATCTCCAATGCTCCATTGCCCGCGGCTACATTAAATCCCATTAAATTCCCCTTCATTAAAGCAGTCCTCTGCGCTGCTCGCAGCCGCCCCAGTGCAGGCCTCTCAAGGACGGAGCAGTAATGAGGCTGGACTGGATTTCACCTTGAAGAGTACAGGTTTTCATTTCCAAATCAATAACTTATGGTTCTGCAATACTGCCACTCTGTCCAGCCTGTAATTTTCCAGCATTAATTGCGTGGATTATGTTTCTCCTGCAGTGAGAAGGTCTTTAACTTTAAGCTGCGCTGCAGAAATTGCATTTATCAATTGTGTCTGTGTGTTTTTTTTCCCCTTTAATGAAACAGGAATTGACAGCTTGCACATTTTCTATATTTTGTGTGCCTGTGTACGCACTGCAGCACATATGGAATAACTTAGGGAAGATTATATTTCAAAGAGCCTGTGTGAGGATAAGTAATTATGCTGTTGGTGCAATTTTCTGCAGAGAAAGAAGCAGAAAGGGCAGTTGATTTTTTTTCCATCCTTCTCAGACCAGTATTGCGGCGCAGTGTCATCATTCACTCCAAAGAGGGAGACAGAAGTGCTGGAAATCTTCTCTAGCATTCCACGAGGTGACTTTAGTCAGTCAGCTCCTGTCAGACCGAGGCGAGAATGATGAATTTTGAATGAATACGTGAACTAGAGAAAACGTGCAGCAACCCGAAACAAAAGAGCAGAACTGGTTCAGGTCCTGTAATTGTCTCCTTCTCGGTCTGCGGAGGTTTGCTGTCACCGTCATGTGAAGGCATGAACTTGTCCTGCGGTGATAATTTCTGGCTAATATGGAATATTGGATCTTTTGAGAAAATGGGGCCGGCTGGTGCCGCGGTGATCACTGAAGCCTAATTTTTTAATCAACCCCTCTCTCAAATTAATCTTTATTAAATTACCAAGCGCACACAGTGGGAGTAGGACACAGACAGAGACGGCCTAGTAGATTAAAACAAGATTTTGAGAGATAATTAAACTAAATTAATAATAATAATAACAAAAAATTTCCTTGAAGACAAGCCAGCAGCTATTTTCAAGTTGTGGTTCTTGTTCATTTATTCTCAATGAGGTTTAGGAAATTTACCACGTAGAATCAGAGGGAATTAGAGGGAAACCTGACTGATGGACAACGAATGAAAATGCAGATGTAGTCCAGTTTCTTCCCCCTCAGATTTCACACAGAGTGTGAGAAGTGCGAGGTCGTTGACGACGAGCTGAGCTTTAGCAGATTATTAGAAACTGCAAATTATTCACCGCTCAGCAACGGTGACGCATCGGTGAACAAGTCAAACTTCTCCAGGTTGGGTTACTTCATCTCTTTGACCCTGTCCTGACCCCAGCACCTCTGTTCTGAGGATTAGCGGCTCTGAGGCTTTGGAACGAACTGTTACAGACACTCATAAAGGCAACAGTGGAGTCATCGTGTGAAGTGTGCTCTTGAATTGCTCTTCAAGCCCCATTAAAGGTACTTTTTTCTTTTACATTCTGTTCCACTAGTTTTTCTTCTCGGTGCTATTTGTCATCATTCCTTCTTCAAAGATGAAACCTGATTCTGTTATTTATTTATTTTTCTCTCTCTGCAGATTCTGGGTGAAACAGATAAGCTTGGTTCAGGGTTGTCTTGGCTGCACATGCAAAAACTTCACATCGCTCTCAGCCGTCACTGAATTCATACCGAAGATGATGAAAGAATCCAGTCGTTGTCATCATGTCTGTACGTGGAATTCATCTTGTTCTACTGCCTGATCGTTATCTTCTGATGTGACGTTTGCAGCATGGCAACCAAACCCAGTATTGTACATTACACACAATTACTTTACAATCTGCAACCTATAAATGTTAAAAACAATGAAAATACCTGTTGGCTTTCATGCTTCATTATTTTAGTATGTTTTATTTGTTTAAAATGTTGCTCTGCTCACACCATAAACCATGTTACAGCAACATACAGTGTAGACTAATATTACGAAACCCCATAAATGTTGTTCTTAGACTACTTTAGTTAATAAAAAAAGAAATAGCATCAAGTCATATACTGCATGAGAGACAAGCTATTGAATTGAAATATGTTGCATTTTGAGAAAATAAGATGGTCCCTAGTAGAAGGATTAGTGGTGAAACATTTTTTTTCTTTTATGATGTATTATTTATCTGATACAACAGATATTTCTTACTTTGCTAAAGTGTTTTTGGCTACTTTCAACAACACAATGTCCCTCATCGACTCATTCTTCATTTTTTGAGAATGTCTGGTCAAAAGTCTATGGCCTTCACTTTTATTATTGCTTTTGAAACCTCAGTCAGCTATCCTTGACATTTTCTCAAATGGTCTCTGAAAAGTCCTTAAGTTATGTTGCATAAACTTAAATGTGGTTCTACAGTTGTGCAATTTTTTTAAGTTATTTGTCATATTTCTGTGAGTTGTACTTCTCCTGGACTTCACCGAAATATTTAGGACTTTTTGTTATTCTGAAAAGCATCTGTGCTAACAGGATTTGGACGCTTTTTAACAAGCATGCTTGAGGCATTTTTAGGGGGAACATATTTCATGGCATCTGCTGCCACCATTGAGAGAGAAAAAAAAAACAAAACTCCAGTATTTATTCCCCTCCACAGTCCAGTGTCATTTCCTGAAGAAGCTTTAAATGTTTTTGCCTCGATTTGTTTTCTTGTCTTTGCGCTAAACTATAAATTTTAGGCCCTTTGTAACCTCAAATAAACACACTGTATTTAAAAAAAATAGATTTTCAGTATTTTTAAGTTGTATCGCTATTGTCTGTTTTACTAAAAAAAAAAGTGCTGACATCAAAGCTGAAAAGATCAAAACAGCAACCATTATTGGGTTCACCACAAACTTGGGGCCAAATGTCCATCTGGACCTCTGAAGGTTAACCCTTGTCGCTCTGTCAAGCGTCATCGTACTGATTTTTTTCTTTTTTTTTTTTTTTTGGCAGGGTCTTAATTAGATTATACTGGTGAACAACCAGACATCAGATCACCCAAATGGTGAAAAATTTGCTGTTCCACCTTCACCAAGACGAACATTTGAGGGCAGACGTGTTCCCCAGGCAAAGAGCTGACTGAGCTCTCTCTCATCAAGCATCCGAAACACAACAGGATAAACAAACATGTCCAACAATATCAGTGAAAATTCTAACGTTTTCGCGCGGATGACGTCTCCAGGGCTGGATTTTCCATCTTGCTCAGAACAGCGAGGTTTGCAGTGAAAACACATGTCCTATACATGCCATGTATTGATTCTGACAGCGTGTTAGCTCACTAAATCATTACGCTGATTTATAAGAAATCCAGAAGTATCTACAGCTGGGCGTGAAAAAGGACTTAAACAAACATTTATTTTCCCATTTCTAGATGTGAGCCAATCACCAAAAAAACCATTTAAATAGAACTCTTGTGCACCTTCTTAAAGCTTGATCGTACTTTTTCAAACTCAGTGTGTTACAAGTGCAGACTTTAGGCTGAAAACGTGAAGCCAGTGTAATACAGTTACACAGCCAATGAAAGAACATGTCCATCTGCAGGTAATTATGGCTGGCCCGGGAGTGACCAGGGGTTGAAAGTAAACATGGACGGGTTCCACAGTCAACAACATTTACAAATGCAGAAGAAAAAGCTACTGAATTTGTGAGGAATGTGCAGTGGGAATGGAAAGCATAGAAGCAAGAAGGCAGCAGATGTTGAAAATTAAATACATGCGTGCATGTAGCTGAGAGGACTTTTTTCTTCTTAAAGTTGGACCCTTGAGTTCTGCAAGGCTGAAGGACAGCTGGTCTGGGTTAATTCTTACAGGTTCATATCCAGTCAGCCATGGCTAAGAGATTTTTTTTTTCTTAATTTCCTTGAGGGGAAAACTGAGTTGCGCTTGGTTTCTTATCTATGGCCTGCTACTGTTGTTTACAGACGGATGTGCGTGGAGGCTAACCCCTTTAAAATTGGTCACACAGCACAGCTGGTTGTTGAATCGACCGACTTCAGGATGAAACCAAACTCTGACTGAGTTGTGGCCCCGGAGAGTTGGCGTTCAGTCTGGCACGGCTCTGGAAGGCCTTAGCAGTCCAGCTGCTTGGACATAGATTGCCAAAAATCTCACATGGTGTGCACTGGCAGCACGATGCTCACTTCTGCATGTTTCGTTGGCTTTATCAAGCATCCTTCGCTGGTGCTCATCTATGTTGAGTTTTTAGGTGCCTCCAGTGGCGACAGAGTTTGATTCAGCTAAACGAAATAAAGACAAATCAATCCAGTCAAGACAAATAAGATATATTCTACCATTCTCTTCTAGTTTGAGGTTCTGTAATCTGCAACGCCCCTCTATGGTAATAAAAATGGCTGAGAGTTGTGTTAATTCCGTTCTCCTAAATAAACACCACTATGTCATGTACAGCTTCTTCTTTCACCAGTTTCCACTGAAACAACAATAATCCATTTATTTGAAGTAGCTGCCTTAACGTTTACTGCGGCCTTTCTGGCTCTTTGGCTATTGCAATACAAACATGTCAGATTTGTTTAAAGTGCAGCACCATAAATTATTCACAGTAACCTGTGTGGGTATGGAAGCAGCAACTGATTGGCTGGAGAGTGTACTGTAGGTTTACTTATTCAAAAGTATGGCAGATCCTCATTGAAACAAAGTTTAACATTTACCTTATTTTTGATTCTAAACTATTATTGCACTGTTTTGTGTTTAGCCCCTCTCCCACCAAGATAAGTGAAAGAGCTTCCAGGTGAGTGTAAGGGTGCGAGAAGGTGGGCTCTACAGCACCCCCTTTTGGCAGCGGATGACATTTTGTTATGGGGCCTGTGTCAAATACTTATCTAAGTAAATAGTACTAGTAATAGTACTACCACACTGTAGTAGCTTTTTAACTCCTTTGCATTCACTTATACTCTGCACGAGAAAAAAAATATCAAGCACATTAAACATGACTTGTAATTGAAATTAGATCAAGTTTTCCTGGATCAGTACAAACCAGCAGCTTCTGACGCGTCAATAACCAATCAGGTGAGCTGAAACTCAATTAATGTGATTGGTCAGAAATGTGGGGTAGGCGTGTCTAATAGGAATGGCTGAAATACCTTTTCCGTGAGTGCGGAAATTAAGTTACTAATGGAAAGTTTTCAAGATCACTACGTTCCATTCATGGAACATCAGTGACGACTATACTGTAAACATACGCTGTAACATAACTCACTATTTCAATGATTTTTCCCTCCTCGACAATGAAGACAGAATAGTTTGGCGTAGCACTTATCAATTTGGTTAAAAACAGACTTTTAATGTGAGCGTCGTGAGTGGACGACGGCTGGTCGCTGTTGTGTCCCTCAGTTAGCTCTGAAGGAAAAATTCAATTTGGCCATTAGTTTTCATACTTTTATTGCCGATGACAATCAACGCGTATATGACGACATATATGACCGGGAACGCCCGCAGCACCAGCACCAGCGTCAAAGGGTTCCTGCGCCCGGGTGAGTGGTTCCCTTTCAGTAAATATCCACGGGGTGCAGCTCTGCAGCGTCTTAGTTGAAATGCTGGGATAGATGTGTCAGACAAGATGGCTCTGTGTGCACTAACAGCTCTCATGCAAGAAGATCTCCATACATTTTTTTTTTTTTTTTTTTTTACATGCGTTTGTAAATTCAGTCGGTTTTGGGGTATCGGACAAATTTTCATTTTCAGGTGTGATGTTTTTCCTGTAGCTAGGGGGGGCATTGGACAAAGTTGAAGCCCCCCTCCTGCCTGGAGGAGGGATCAGATCATTAGTTTTAGGTTTTTGAAGTGTTTGGCCTTTTGATGTCCCAATGTTCTCCGGAGGCAGCCTGGCCTGAAGGGTGTTTAATATCATTCCTGCAAATTTCCAGTTAGGAATAATTTGCGCCGAGCATCTGTCAAAGAAACGGCCATTTAAATACAGCGGTCATGGTTAAAGAGGCATAAAATTAGACCAGATTAGACAGAGCACCTTTCTCTGAAGGTTGGGCCTGATGGAGTCGGGAGGCCAAACCCGGGGCTCCAACACTCTCTGCTTCCAATTCATTCATTTGCATTCAATGCTCTCCCCGCTTCTTTCCCCACGACCAGCCACGCTGGCTTCTCCTGCCACTCTTAGGCTCTGCAGTCCATATTTTATTTATGAATCTTCAAGAAAGATGAGACAAGATGATATTTTTCTTCGTCTCTGATGCTCTAAGCATCAGGGGAGTTCTGCGTCCCTGAAGTCATCTCATGAAACATTCCCAGAATATTTCCACTAGGGTGTGCAGGAGGACCTTTTCAGGTTACACAATCATCGCAGAATGGTGAAACAAACAACATAACAGCAAAAAAACAAAAACAAACCCCCCTAAAAAACAACAAAATCAAAACAAAACCAAAACAACCTTATAATAAAGCAACTGTAGAGAAGTTTGTTGAAATAAATTAAGTTTTTTTTTTTTTTTAAATCTGAGAACTCCTTCAAAGCCCGTGTTCCACATGGCGCTGCCCTGTCGATGTTGTGCCGCAAATAAAGGCAGGTTGCGTGAGCAGGCGCCTTCTTCAGGGGCAGATAAACAATGCATTAGTTCCACGTTGTTTTGAAGCAGAAAGAGAAGACAGTAAAGGAGGGTTTGGAGGAAGGCTGCTGGAGGAGGGACGCCAAGTACACAGCAGGGACATTTCAGTTCTTCTGTCTTTTATTCATTCAGTTCAACATGAAATTATTTTAATCATAATTCTATGACAAAAATATTATTAAAAATAGTCTCTGCAAAAGATGATGTATCCTTATGGTTGTACTTGATCAGTGGGTTCTTTTATGGCTGGAAAATGCTGCGACAGGGTCTGAATGTGAACTATTTTGTCTACAGTTAGCTTGTGCAACAGTCTGAGCATAAACACACGTATGTGTGAAAGGATCAAACTGATGAGAAGGGGGCTTCGCTGCCTCTGCACAAGCTGGTCTCAGACTGAGTGTTAAATAAGTGGAAAACGGCGAGCAGTTAATCGGTGTGAAGTTGTAACTTTACCCCTGTCCTGGTGCTGGAGGTGAATGTGCTGTAAGTGCAGATCTGCTGTGGAATCGACTGTCAGGGTTCATTAGCCCGAGCCATCTCTATCTCAGGAGAAATGTGGCCAGTGGTTTAAAACCTATTCCCATTACCTCCCTTCATTTTATTAACTTCCGTACCATTACCAGAGAACTTCCCTCCGACTGTTGTTCCCTCTTACTGTCTGGTACTTGTGTGAGGTCATTGAGGGAGAACACACTGTGTCCTAGCTCTCTCCAGGCCAAAGTGTGTGTGGTGTGTGTCAACGTCCCTCTTTGACATTCATGCACGATTGGTGTCCAGCTGAGAAACTGCTGGGGAAATTCCACTGTGACACAACTAAGGTCATCTCAAAGACTCCACACCTTCCCAGTTCGAATTGTCGCTGGCTGGTGACTTTTGAGTGGAAGGTAATGTGCCGGGATAATCCTGCTGGAGCCAGGGACGTGTGGTAAATAGCGGGCGATAATATCTGTTCTGTGACCCCGGTCCACTGCTGCTGATTAGATCTGTTGGGAGCATTTGTCCATGAATGAGACAGGCTTTTCCTGCAGCGAGAGTGAAGAAGATGAGTATGAAGGTTGCGAGATGCTTCTCTGTGTAGTTGCCACTTGGGACCGCGGGGAAAAATGGAGGCGGAGGAGGAGGTGAAAGGCCAGGTGTCTGCCACAGGATTTAATTAGAGAGACTGGATGCTTTGTCCTCAATAAAGTTGCTTCAGGCTTATTTTAATTGCCCCATCTTCAATTTCTACTAGCAGCCCATTCAGGAAAAGTTGATTAGTTTTCATTTTGCAGAAGCGTTTGAATGTTGATTTCAGCCATATTTTACTTCATTCTTCTTCTAACTGTTTCCTTTTTATTATCTTATTACTGCTGGAGTGAGAACACAATATATTTCTAATAGCGTCTTTGCAAAAGGAAAAAAAAATCAGGCCCCTTTTCTAATGTTGCGCTTGCAGCCACTTTAGCCAACCTGATGAGTTTGGTAATTGACTGTGCTGATTAACCTGCTGCTTATTAGGAAACAGCTGATGTTGTAGGCCAGAACGCAGAATATTGTATTAAAACACGGAGTCAGATCATGAAATTAGAGAAAGTAATTTTGCCTAAACATGATAATAAAGTGGGAAATACGAATGCAATGTATGAAAATAGACCACAACTGTTCATTAACTGACTGTTTTAGTAAGTGCTTGATGTTTGAAATAGCAAAGTCTAATTTTTGAAGAAATCCATCTGAGGGATTTCATCCACAGACAAATCAGTGTGTGTAATGAGCAATTAACTGTTCGCATTTCATAATTCCCATGATGGAAGTATGGAATCGTTGCCTTTTAAAGGACAGCAAACAGTCATTTCTTCACCATCCTCGAGCTTTATCGCTGCTGTTTAGACCAGCCGGCAACATCAAAGAGGAGAAAACTGAGATTAACCCCGCAATTACACTGAGCCTCATTTATTAACACCGTAACCAGGCTCTAAATGAGATTGGTAGGAATTTCTCTTGGAAATTGAAAAAGGAATTATTTGTCCGGTTATGGGATTCAATGGACAGGGAGTGAATTCAGCAGCTTTCAAAATATGGTAAGGCAGCAAAATCCTCCCCGAGCAAATTACAGACCTCTCCACGATTATCAGAGCATTTCTAGGGGGAGACGGAGGTTATGCCCCCCCAACACACACACACACACACACACACACACACACACACACACACACACACACA
>BJFM01000205.1:232352-246559 GCA_016586285.1 Arothron firmamentum | reverse complement strand
GGGCGGTGGGGGTGGTGGTGGTGGTGGGAAGGAGGGGTGGAAATTAGATGAGCGCGGCCGGCTCTCACATCAACCAGATCACGCCAACTCTTTTTTTTTCTTTTCGATTTCTCTGTTTATTAAGCCGTTGCGCATTTGCGTGCGTAAAGAAACGGCATTTGCGCGTTCGTGCGTCGTCTTGATGTGCGGTCCCAGCCTGGCACACGCCTCCACGCCCGCGCATCTTTTCCCCTTAGTCAAGCCGGCGTGTGCTGATGAGGTTGAGGGGAGGGCTCCGCTGATGAGGGGAAGCCAGAGGGGCCTTTTTGTGAATATGTAGATGAGGGGCATGTGCGCACGGGAGGGGCGAGCGTGCGCCGCACACGTTAGTGTTTACGCGCTGTCGATGGGGGACTGATTCTAAGCAGATTGCCGGCGATCGGGCACGATCTCGCCCCTGCTTTGTTTAGGGCATTTAGTCCCAAAGATGTTAAGAGAAGTAAAAAGCGGAGATGGAAAAAAAAAAAAAAAAAATCAGAGAGCGGGGAAAAAAATAGAGTTAAAGAGAAAAAAGAGGAAGAAGCGCTCCAGGGCACATTTTCACCCCATTGACAAGATGTGATGATTGCTGTTTTGCCCTCTTCCCTCCTCCCCTTTACCTCTCCAGACATTTTTCTAATCCATTTGCATGTCAAAGCAGCGGAGGCCGCTGCAGATTAGTGTGAGATGACATAATGATGTAATGAATTAAATGCCCCTGTTTAAGCGCCGCGCTGGGCTGGTGGGAGGCACAGACCGAGGGGCAAATAAAAGGGAAAAAAGCAGGACATCGGCATCACATACGCTGATTAAAGTAACCTTTCTCTGGTTGATTTGATTACAACTCTATATCTGCTTTTACTTTACTGATTTGATTATACTTATTTATTCTGGCTGCATATATGTTTTTCATTGTTTTCACTGAAGGCAATCAAAAATTGTATGTAATTCAGTGATATTGATATTTAGCATCAGATTTTATTCTTATAGATTTATTAAAAGTTATAGAGTGATTTTTTATTTTGAATACATTTTTGTGTCTTTAATATATTGTTTCTCCCCATTTTGATGTAAAGTATCAGCGTTCTCTTTTTAATTTTCTCTTTTTGCACCTTCTATTTATTTCCAAATTTCTACTTTGTTAAATTAAAGTCTGGCATTACCCTAGACAAAACATATATGTCATCACATAATATCCATTTTACTCATTGTAAGGCATTATTTTTGTCAAGAACTGTAGATACATAGATGGATCCAGATGATGGTGCTGATAATGATGATGGTGGAACAGGTTTTTGATCAAGGGTTTGATTGGTTCAAGCACTGAAATGGCTGTTTTTAAAAATTTTACAACTTGGATGTGATTGACTGGAATGGTTGGAAGAGGCCTGGAGCCTGTCTGTGACGTACGCAGAGTGCACGCAGGAGGAGATAATTCCAGACGCAGCACTCATCGCAGCTTCTAACACGAAGCGGCAAAAAGGCTGTATGGAGTCGATCATCGAACGGCTAAAGCTGCGTTTTGATGAAGCTGAAACAGACCTGAAACACAACACCTGGGTCTCTGTGGAGAAACACCTACTGTGTGACAGGAGCTCAAGTGTGTCGCTCATGACATCTGCAACTGGCAACAACAACAACAACAACAACCACACACACACACACACACACACACACACACACACACACACACACACACACACACACACACACACACACACACACACACACACACACACACACACACACAGAGTCATGTTTGGACAGCCGGTCAGGGACAGGGAGGCCCAACATCTCACTAAACTGCACATTCTTCACACATTAGCTTATTTCTGTATTGATTTGAGGTGTACTGCTCAGATTTACTTCTCCTCACCTCACAGTTGTCTTCTGTTTGGTCAGGATTTGGTTCTTCTGACTGGAGGAATTCTCTCAACCACCCAGTCCACTGTGAAGAGTCAATTTAATATATATGGAATTTATACACATATTTGAAGTCTAAATACAGAAATGATCACAGCTACTTTAATATACATTTTAGGTTCTATTTACATATTCCGCCCTAAATATATATCAATGAGCCTTAATAATAATAATTAAAAAACCCCTCAAAAACAGATTTTTACCTAACTCACAGCATCATGGTAGCACTGGCTGGTGGAGAGAGAGGAGAACGTTTATGAATATATTTTTCTACTTTATGGTTTTGCCGTCTCCAGCCTGGCCCTGGAGCTGTGTCCAGGCGGGTGTGGCCGCGTGGAGTCAGCTGGCTGGTGCAGGGTGTAATGAGTATGCACTGCGACAGCTGGGGTAAAGTGTATAGATGTGTTTGGTGGGAGTAATCAGCTGCTGACCATGGGGTGCAAAAGGGTGATGTGAGGCTTTGTGACTGCAGCGTGTACACGTGCACACACACACACACACACACACACACACACACACACACACACACACACACACACACACACACACACACACACACACACACACACACACACACACACAAACACACTGAGGGCCTTTGGGATTGCATGCTTCACCTCATCTCCATGCTGCTAAATTGTATCTCAAGCTGCACAGCTAGTTTATAAACTCCAGACTTCTATTTAAATAAAAACATTTTGTGTAAATTAGATTAAGCACATTCAGTAAAATATTGAATAAAATCTATCAATATATCACTGATACAAATAAGGAATTTAAAGGAAGCCAACATAACAACAAAAACATGATGAAAAATATCAACCTCTCTGTTAAAATGCTACAAAATCTAATTGTTTGTGAACATTGCGTATGTATTTGACCATAGGAGTTTTTGTGTTTGCCTGGTGCAGCTGTGGTCCTCAGCTCAGCCAGTCCCTCTCCAAACACAACTTTTGAGTACACTTGCAAGGAAAGTGAAAGTTTTGCATGAGCGCGGCCCTCGCCGTGAACTCCTGGCCCCGTCACTCTGGGCCACTTTTCTGCAGCTCCAGGTTCTCTATAGTCAATGAGGAGGATAGGCTGGGAAGAGGATTATTGGTATTGATCTACCCAGAGGGATCATTAGGCATCACTATCAATTCACAGCTCCTAGCACACAGCACCAGGCTGCACAGACATTGCCAATTTGTCCCTATTAGAGTAGCCGGTTTCTGGGTGTCTGCTGTGAGGAGCTGCTCAGGCCCCACTGGAGAGTCAGACCCCGACTGCACTGGGCTTGACTACACATTGATATCACGAGGTGTAGAAAATTCACCATAACTTGTTTCTTTCCCTCTTACATGTTTGAAATTATAGTCCTGTAGATGGTATTTAGGGGAAACAAGTTTTTTTTGTAGCACACATGCAGTACTTTATGTAGTACATTTACTATTTACATTTGTTATGTATGTGGAGTAACTGGCACTGTAATCGAGTATTTTAAAGAGGCCTGTTTCTCTGTGTTAGCTGGCTGTTCTTGAGCCTGTGCTGCTGTCCTTAACCTTCTCTGGTGGATTCAACAGTGCAAAAGGCTGCAGACTCACTGCAGACAACATCAGACCTGGTGTCTCTAAATATATGTTAATATGTAGAAAATACATGTGTATTTACAAATGCATGACATACCCTGATTGTGTTTAGCTTTTTTGCTGAATTTCACAATTACTTTATTTTAAATAAAACTAATACCACATAAACATTTGAGTATTGCCAACGACGGTTAGAATGGCCATAAACACACATGTCATGTAATAGTTTCCATAACACCACAGTCCAATACATTTATTTTTGAATTTCTGGCACGATATCATTATTTTAGTGAGCAGCTATTTAAAACAACGTCTATATATCTCCTTAAAATTAATATTTTTATTTTCTATATTGTAGAGACTATGAAAAGGACATAATATAACAATGTTAATTAAAATTCTTCAACTAACAGAGCTGATACGGAGATAGAGAAATTTGTCACTTGTAAAACTCATCAAAATCCTTGTTGGCATGTTTAAAAAATGTTGAATTTCCATAAACCGGGCAAGCAGACAAACCTTGTAACAGTAGGTGACCTTTTTCTCATGTCCCTCGACCCCTGTCTCTCCTACCTCCTGCCCTGTAGCTGCCCTCAGAGTTACAGTTCTACAGTCAGAGAACGGTAAGAGATCGAAGTAAGCCTGCTGCAAGTTTGTCATCACGAGATGAATTTTCTGTTTATATCTTTTTATTTACATCCTGGTGAAAGAAGTTTAAAATAGAACTATTGTTATCGAGAACTGTGGGTTCATGCTGAGCTTTACTGAAGGCTGAGTTGGTTGTGAAATATCCTGCAGGTCTTTTAAGCGTTCCAATAAATCATCTTGAACATGTTTGAAATTCATCAGCGATAACACTTTTGCCCTCTTTCTTTCCGAATTGGTTTGGGGAGGTCAGGCAATCTCCCAGATGAAAACGTTCTCTAGGGGAGCAACATGTTGGTCTTCAACCTGAAGGTTCCGCATGCAGAAATCAAAGAGCAGCTCTTAATGACTTCAATCTGGAAAATGTGGCGGGGGTCCTCTTTCAGAGCTGCTATTCCCCAGCCGCTGCCCTGCTTTCACACATCCTCATTCACGGCCTGTTCAAAGGATGCTGTGCAGCGTTTTCATGCTAGGTCAACGACCACACAAACGACATATGGAGCGAGCTCTGTTTTGACCAGCCCATCCAGTCAGCCGCACTTCATCAAGTATGAAAGCCAAGGAAATGGTTATAAGAGTAAATCAAGTGACAGTAACATGTAGAGGTGCATATGGGATTTTAAAAGTGTGTGTGTGTGTGTGTGTGTGTGTGTGTGTGTGTGTGTAGATATCTATCTATCTATCTATAGATAGATATAGATATAAAACAGAAAAAGTGGACGAAAAACAGTAAAATTTATGACCCTTTTCTGTTGGTTTGCAGCATTTCACACATCGACCAAAAGAGGGCAGTGTGGCCTACCCAAGAGCATTGCCAGCAGCTGCAAGTCACGTGTAAAGTGTAGAACATTGTGAACACACACACACACACACACACACACACACACACACACACACACACACACACACACATTGACTGGCCTTCACCTGGTTGGTATACATGCAGCTCTTACACAGACGTTACTGTTTTTTTTTATGTTTGTTGTGCAGAAACGGATCCTCTGTCCATACTGCATACTTTACATTTAGGATCTGCTTGAATTTATCTGCATTTTTAATCACTCATCCAAAATGAAAGACAGTATTTTATAAGAAAAGCTAACCACTTTACTACACCCTGAACAGAGGTCTTCAGTCCAGATTTATCCATCTCTCCATACTGCACCAATATAAATGCCAATATAAATGCAGAGGTGAATTTAATCCAGAAAGAATGAAATATAAGTAAAAGCAGAAGGACATTTGTTAAATTAAAAGCACCACACGGTGTGCCATTTTGTTTCCATCGTCTGTGTTTTCATGAGGCTGTGGAGGCAGACTGTCTGGGGGTAATCAGATAAAAACAGGAATCATTCATGATCCCTAAAAATCCTACAAATGAAAAATAAACATATCGCACAGAGCCAGTGGGGAACAGCGCATGCTTCCACTTCTGTAGAATTTACCCAGAGGACCAGTCAGTGGCAGATCTCACCAACGTCGCCTTGCCATGCGTTTGTGTTGTCTCAGAACGTAAGAACGTGCATGTGCGTGCTTGTGTTTTCTGCTGGGGGAGGGGGGGAGGAGGAGGGCTCACGAGCCAAGGAAGAGAAGGAAAGGAAAATAATGGAGAGATGGATGAGGGCAGTTTGGGGGCCTGGGTGTTTTAATTATCCACTGCTCCGTTGTTGGGTCAGAGCTGGCTATCTCTCTCCAGCTTTATCCCTGTCTCATGATTTGAGCAGTACCTTTATCCCTAAGCCTTCCGCTCCTCTGGCCAAACAAAGAAAAAAGGGAGGGCAAAGATGGGGCTTCGCAGCACTGACTGTGCCACATTTACCATTAATATCCCCCAATCTCCTCTTTTTTTATGTAGCGTAGAGCAGAGCAACCTCAATAAAATGACCCCAGTGAGGCCTGCTAGTGGTTGTGTGCACGGTGGAGCCTCTTGCAGGCAGCGTAGTTCAGCACCAGTGCTGGAGAGGAGTGCTGGAAGCCTTTCTAAAAAAGTGGGGTCAGAGAACATGTGTTTATCTTCTTTCTTCCTTCACTTGTTCTGCATTTCTTTTTTTAAGAGGAGATCGAAATGCCAACTGTTCCGGGGACGCTGTTTATTTGGCAACTCTATCAGTTGAGGAATGGTTCCTGGGGGTGACGGCACTGATCACACCATGTGACCTTTTTTGGTTTGGGTGGGTGGGGGGTTCTCTAAGATCAGATCCTCCCAAATTTCATTGTTTTATAGTTTAATAAAAGCATTTGGGTGAATTAAATATTTTACCATTTAAATCTCAAAACTGTAAAATCTAAATAAAATGGGTAATTATTCTTGAAATTTCCATATATAGAAACACAATTTTTAATAAATGATTATATCTTTGCTATTGAATTTATATTGCTTAGTTTTATTCAGGTAAAATAATTAATTGAGGTTGATAATGCAGTCAGAAACAGCACATAGAGACAGAATGCTTGTTTCCTTTAGCTGTATGTGTTGTTCTCCCTGAAAAGAAGGAAAAGAAAATCCACAAAGAAATGTATTTATCAGGGTGTACATAAAAATGTGTGTGTGTGTGTGTGTGTGTGTGTGTGTGTGTGTGTGTGTGTGTGTGTGTGTGTGTGTGTGTGTGTGTGTGTGTGTGTGTGTGTGTGTGCTACTCTGTAAATTCTGGACCATACTGTATCTCCATGACAACCAGGTTTTGATGTGGGTTCCCTTCCTGACATTCCCCCCATTTGGGGATGCTTGTGAATTGCCTTTGCTTCTCCTTCAGTCAGCATGTCACATGAAAAAAGGTGTTGGGGGAGAGAGGGGGTATGGGAGGGGGTGCATGAGGGGGCAGTATGAGGTATCTAATGGGCGTCTGGTCTGATTGTCCTCAGCCGTGGCAGTAGAGACAAAGCAGATGAATTGTGCAATGGATTCGAAGAGATTGGAGACAAGTGCATGTCAGCAGCCCCTCCATCTCTCTTTCTCTCCCCCCCACCACCCACCCTCTTCCCTTCCTCCAGGATGCCTCCCTCTCCATCTCTCCTCTCTTTTTGTCTGACATCCTGAAATAAAAAAGCAGGCATGACAGCCGCGCTCTGCTCGAGCAAAACATTAAAAACAAAATGCAATCCTCACCCATTTTTTTCCACCCTTTTATATCAGACTCTGGGTAGACATCCAGCCCGTGGAGACGCTGCTAATTGCGAAACGCAGCACGACAAATCGTCATCATCGTCATCTTAATCAGCAGGGAAACAAACGTGGACATTTTGAAATGCTGGGAGTAGATGACAGCATCAATGAGACACATTCCAGTAAAAGGCACTGATTTAACCAGCTTGGCTATGAGCACTGAGCTGAAATCTGAATTTTTTTCTTCTTTCTTTCTGTAAAATGTATTTACCTCGCAGTTTTAAGTGAACATCCACTTGATTTGTTGGGTTCCTGGTAATTTCTTGTGACTGGATGCTAACCTGAAGTGCTGATCGGCAGCTTGGAGCACATCATTGTACTGAAACTGAACCTGGAACAGGGATTCTTAGGTAGCTGCATTTCTGAAGGAGTATCATGGAGACTCCTACCAAATGCATGTGCCTGTGAAATAAAAGAATTCTTCTGCTTCCAAATTTACAGGAAGAAACACAACAGATATTTATCCAAACTCTCTGCCAATTTTTGCATCAGCCTTCAAAACTAGATGTATGTAAAGCTCCGGCATTCCAAATAAAGTCTGAAATTTGCATTTGTTTACGTTTCAAAAGTGCTATTTTTTTTCAGAGGAACAAAGCGGATACATTTTCACTTCTATCAAGTGACCAAGTTGACAGCAGTGGTCCGCCAGCTTCTTCCTTTTTTTTTGTTTTCTGTTGACTGCATTTATTATTCATCTTTATATCAGTCTGTATTTTAATATGAATAATGCAGGAGGTATCAGAGGAGGAAGAGGGATGTGAGAGAGGGGTGCCACACAGCATGTGTCCTTGGCTGTTCTTTGCTCCTGCTCTCCTCAGAGTGGAGGAGGTGGGGGTGGGGGTGGGTTTGCTGGGCTGAGGGGAGAGGACTCACGCCTGGTGCAGGCCGGGATGCTGGCTCGGGCTCTGGCTCTTGCTCTGGCTCTGGCTCTGGCTCTGGCTCTGGCTCCGGCTCTGGCTCTGGCTCTGGCTCCGGCTCTGGCTCTCATGCTGCCTCTCCACCTCCATCTCCTCCTCCAGCTCCGCCCTGACTGCCTGCTTACCTGGCCGCTTCTTTTGTCAGATTTAATAACAGCGTATAAATCAAAAAGCCTCCTGTCGGCTGTGCAGCCTTCATTACATTCAAATGGGGAACGGGTCTCTTCGGGTCCCATCGTAATAAAACCCGGTGATCAAACAGGGCTTTAATAATGGGTCATTGTCTCACAGCCTCACTGATGTCTGCTTGCCATCGGTTTCTTGTGTACATGCTTAAAATTTCATGGAGAAAGTTGCCATTTTGATGGGTAGTATCCCCCTTCCGTGGGTGTCAGTCACTATATTGTTGCAGTTCCATAACATGCTTGGGCCATTTTTGTGCTGAATAGAAATAGTATTGGTATGAACTATAGAAAAACAGGTAAATATCAACAGCCAGTCGACATGTAATACGTCATGCGTGTGACCTGTGCGTCAGCAGTCCAGCCAATGGAGCCAGTTCCACGTCACCGCCGTTGGTCTTGAAACGGTTACTTCGGCTGCAGGCAGGAGCTGATGTTTGAAGCTTGCCACGCAGATTCACGCTGAGCGCCTGTTTTTAATCAAGCATGCAAATAAGTTTGAATTGAGAAAGGCATGTGCAGAAGATGACAGGAAATGGTGGGAAAACTACCTGCATCATACAGCCAGTGAGCAGAAGAGGGCACTATGAGTCGCTGCATTTTCCCTCCTCCGTCTCTGTTTCCGTCCCTCCTCGCCACATTCTCTCACTTGCTTTGTGTCACTCGTGCTCCTCGTAGACATGCACGCCCAAATTTGTTTGGTAAATCAGCGGGGGCCCATTTCCGATCACCTGGTGCGACACAGCCGGTAATGGAAACGGACTAATTGTGAACTAGATGATCTGAATTCATGCCATATCAGCAGGCATGAGTCCCCCATAATGTCAGCCTCTCCTGTCCTACAGATCCCTACCTAAAGACCTTGGCCAATTGTTTAGTCTTGATTTATGATACAAACCACTCCAGCTGGTCTGTTTGGCACTTTGAAACCACACTTTAAAATAATACAAAATATTGCAGATATACAAAAGAAATGACTTGTCTGTCACTTTCTTTCCATATTTTTAATGTCCGACATGCCTCCTTTTCTTGGGATAAAATCTTCTTCCTTTAGGACGATTGTGCGAGAGCTGTTCATTATTTGCCCTCAACCACCTCAGGTACCTGAGCACCAGGGAACGAGAGTTCCCATCATCCCCTGCTGTGTCTCGGCGTCCCGTCTCCTGTCCTGTCGCCACCGTGGCCTGCCGTGTAGGTGCTCAGCCCTCGTCTTCCATAAATCTTCATATTTGTTTGGGGGAGGGGGAGTTGGGTGGAGGCTACAGACAACAATACCCACCGTTATTCTCCATCAAAGGGTTATCTGGCTTCCACAGGCGCTCTGACAGACTGCTCTCTGACATGGAGCAGAGGCCGAGTGCTGCGTCTCTGACAGGAAAGAGGCCTGTCGGAGAAGGGAAGGAATTCATTCATCAACAAGGTTGATTTTTAAGGACGTATTTATTTCCAGGTTGTTTTGTTTGATGCAAGTACTCCTGGTCTTAGTAGCTAGCAAGTTTTACAGGAAACACGTACTTTTATTTTCAGCCATGTTTACCTGCAGGGGACTATTTTTCAGTGCCATATCGCTGACGGTTGCCGTTATGAATCACCAGACGGAAATTTTGCAACTTCAGAGTGTGTATGAGAGTATAAGCCTACTGTTTATATCACCTATCATTTTGAAATATTTACTATTCTGTGCCCCTCGGCGTCCTGTCCCCCTCCAGTATGAAATGTGGCCTCCTCTCGGTCTCACCTCTCCAGCTCCATCTCTGCTGAGGACGGGCGTCACGTGAACTTCCTTCCCGAAGGAGCTCATTCACTGTGCCTCCCCCGGGAACCGTAACGCCGTCTGTCCGGGTGTGTGTTTCCACGGTTTCACGTGTGTGTTAAGAGCGTGTGCCCGACTCGCTGCATGTTTAAGTTCTTGGTTTGACAACACCACCACGTATTTTGTATGTGTGTGTGTGTGGTACAGGGTGAGGGTACGTGCACAGCATGTGTACGAACGTTGAGAAAAAGAGGAGAGGAAATGAAATTCGGCACTGAATGAATTATGGAGCGTGTATTGTTATCTGCCGTGTGTTCTTCAGAGTGCTCGGGCGAATAGAATTCGTGTGGAAAAGCCGCTGTGTGTTTTAGGCATTGTGTCAGGTACCACGTGAATTGCCCGCGGTTGCCTTGCAGGACTGATACCTCTGAATTCGACCATTTCTTTCCATTCGTTTTCAACAAAAACATGTCCCCCAGCTAAGCTGCGCTGGTTTTTTTTCCTTTTCTTTTTTTAACCATCACTTTTAAAAGAGAAAACAAAACAGTGAGGAGGAGCAGCCGGCTACTGGAGTTTTCTAAAGGTGTTCTGTGGTTTTGTCTCAAGTAAACAGGCTTTGTGCTGTTCCGTACATCTCTTTTCACCGCAAAGGGTCACAGCGGCTAAGCTCCTGTGCTGCTGTTGTCACGTGAAATGCTAACATTTTAAATGAGTGTTTTTTTTCCCATCAAAAGCAGAGCCAGCTCACAATGCTGTCCTGACTACATCTTCCTTCAGAAATAAATGCTATTTTTTTGAAGAATGAATTTGTTATTCAGTGGAAAGTGTGTCCTCTAATAGGACAGTTTGATCAGAAGGCTAGCGTTAACTGTGTTTGATCCATTCATTTTCCCTGGATTATTTTCCACTGATCAGAGAAACGTGTTCAGCTGTGGACAAAAGGAAAGAAGTCGACATGTTTGAGAGCAGAAAATGATGTGGGAATCATTTGATTTTTTAGCCTCAGCGGTGTTCCATCTCTAATGGTAATTTTCCTTGTCTGTCCTCGTCCGCTCTGTCTTTCTCTTCCTCTTTGTCCTCATCATTTTCTTTCTTTCCATGTGGATATTTCTCAGATATGCAGTGATACCTCGCCGTCTGTCTCTGCCTCTCCAATCTGCCAACCTTGTTTTTAAGTCCTGTCCATTTTGTTCCCGCTGTTGGAGCAGCGGTGAGGTCCGGGCCTGACGTGGGGGTTATGTCAGGGTAGGCGATCATAAATATTAGGAGCTGCAGGGAGACAAAGGGGCCAAAATGGAAAGGCTTGGCTGGATGAGGGGACCTGACCATGTCATGTACCTCAGTCATTTTTCTTGTGCGCTTAGAACTCAGTCAGGGGTTTAATTGGAATCCAGACTTCAAAGAGACCCTCCACCCATCTACCCCCCCTCACCCCGGACCAACTCCACCCCTGCACTAACTCCCCTGGCTGGATCCACTCATGTCCACGGACCACACCGTACACGCAGACCGTGACCACCACAATATCTGAGAGAGCATCACTATGCACAGCCCTGGCTGGAATCGACTTCGCTCATATTGGCTCAAGATATGTAGGTGTCTGGGGTGACTTGGGTCTGTATGGAATTGTGAATGCATTTTAGGTTTTAGGACACTGACTTTGTGGTCAAATCAGCGAACAAACCTCCAAAAGCCAACGAAAGAGACAATCATCTGCTGTAGAGTCTAATTAATACTGGAGCAGCAGGCTGGCTGAGGACTATATGAACCTGTGTAATTAATGCTCCCATCTGCTCGTTTGGTGTTGCAGCAGACCTTGTTAGCACCATGTGGAAGACGCTTTCGAAGCCCTACCTGTAAAATAATGTTTCAAAGCTTTAATTATAGGTAGGAAAGGGTACCTATTTTCAGGCCCCTGACAAATCACCTTTTCCCATTACACCTGGTAAAGGTGTTAATGACTCCTTGTCATTTTGATTTTTTCCCATTTGAATTTTAAAGAAGCCGGTTAATTTGAAGTGCAGCTAATATGTGAATTTCAAGTGCCCCTGCATGAAAAGAGTATCCACTTTAAATCATTTTCACCAAGAAATAAGCATCGGCGTGGTGCGAGTGTAAACACTGAAAATGGGAAATTATGCCGCTCCCTAAGCAGTGATTATGTTCAAGTGGTCAGTTGATCAAGAAGACCAATTTACTGGAAAAGTTAATTGAATAAAAATCCCGTGTTTATGAAACAGATGCAGATTTTTTTTAGAAACAGGGAATATTACACCCGAGTCAGAGTATTTTTTTGAGATTTGGTTTTTGTTTTATATTTGCTAAATTCCTTTTTCCTATTTTTTTCTCTGATGGCTAGTTTTTAATTCAATTATTCAATCAATTATGATACTAAAATAACCCAAGATGCCTGTTGTTTTGACACAAATTACAAATGAACAGAATGAAATATTTCTGTTGAGACATCTGACTCTTCACACATTTACACACCATTTAATCATTGTAATCCATTCTGACATGATTCGACGTGTGATAGTGCCATTATCTCTCATTTTGAGCACTAAGGATAATTTTCTTTTCTAAAAATTAAGCATTAATAACTGTTTAATTCATTTTTGAATCTTTTTGTCATGCGTTTGTACAACCAGAGACATTCCGTTCCTGCTTGTCTCAGTCTGAATAATGATGCAACCAGGCAGGCACCAACTGGCTCCACAATCATTCTGTCTGTGTTCTGGCTGATGGTGACATATTCTGTTTACGACGCTCGTGTGTGAAAAATATGATAAATAGCGCTATTTTAAAAAATTTGAAAGGGAATTACACTAAGACGGAGAATGACTAGCAGAATGCTTTTCATTAAATTTATCTAACATTATATTTAACGTATAGTGTAACGTATGTGGTCAGTATGGCAGACTTTGTTATCAATGACTGATTTTAAATCAGAATTTATTCACAAATGCACAAATGTGATTCATTTTAATCAAAATATCAGATCTTCAACACATTAAAGCAGTTAAATGCAGGAGCTGCAGCTATGATGATGATGACAGATTATATAAAGAAAAGTATGAAAAGTTCCTCTCCTGCTGTGCTGCAGGAACCACGGCTGGCTTGACTGAATAACTAATGGAGCAGCTCGCATGGAAAAGTTTGTAATGGAGGTGTTAATGACCAGGTTGCTTAAAGGTTACTTCTGAGCGCTGTTTTCTTTCTCCCTCACATCAACACCTTGGCGCTCCCGCCGACGTGCTCACTTTGTTTCCCATTATCTTCCCCTCTCCCCGCGCAAACCTGAGACCTGAGTGCAGCTGCAGCATCGAGCAGATCAAGAGATGACAGACTCAGACGTGAATAAAGAAAAAAAACCCAAAAGATAATGAGAATGAAAATGGGACATATAGGGCCAAAGGAAGGAGAAGGTGTTAAATCAGAGAGGCCGATGCCCAGCAGGATTTTTGGTTTAAATGGACCTGTTCTGCTCAACTCCACCGGCGTCAACAGTGGTGCCACATAGAAATCAGCAGGACGGAGGAAATGGCACGCTCCTCATTATGTAGAGAAAAACAGACAGATATGCACCCACGCAGCTCTGAATAAATACATCAACATAGGCAGGTCCACTCATGGAGGCCTCCAAATTTGACTATTTACCATCAAACAGAAGTGTAAGAGAAAAAGCACTCTCGGAGGGGTAGAAGAAGGTAGTGAAAGGTGGCGGTGGATGTTGAGGACTGTGCATCGGCGTAGACCGAGGAACCAGCGTGGAGGCCTCGTAATTTGGAAAGCATTTTTTTTCTTTTCATTGGCTTCTGCCAATGAGCGAAGGTCTGGTTAATCTGATGCTGTTTTCATGTTGGTCACAGAGAATTCTGTCTCTTTGGGAAACAGCTCCTCTTGGTGCGCTGCTGTCAGACGCAGTGTAGATTAAAGGCGGTGAGATGATGGGAGTCATCCTGTGGATGATCATACATGACTGCTGTCCCTTTTTAGCTTTAATTACATTTGAAGATGAGATATTTATTGAGATCGCCC